>CATIWM010132755.1:0-15459 GCA_949671775.1 Mallotus repandus | reverse complement strand
AAGAAAGAAAGAAAGGTATAACACTTGAAATCTAACTTAACTGGTAAAAATACTTTGTTCTTGAAAGGATATGCCTTGTATTCAGATTTTATATCCAACACTAGGCTTATGAGATCAATTTTATAGTTAACAACTAACTGTCTTTTTTGCATCGCAATAATATAAGATTGTATAGACATGAGAAAAAAGAAAGGTAGATGTGAAGAAAGCAAGGGAGAGGTTGATGAGATGAAGAGGATGGGATTGTGGAAATCAAAGAAAAATAAATTAATGAAGGAGGGAACTTAGAATGAAATTAAATCAAGGTCATGGAATGAACTCTTGGGGATCAGTGTGATCCCAAGAGGTGGGCTCCTGCTGTTGCTGGAAAACAACTTATCAAACTCTCATGGACAACACACACAAATTAACAAAAATGGGTCACGTGAATTCCATACTATCCCCCTTCAATTCAATTCAATTCTTTTGTACTCAGTTGCATTGTTAGGTCAATTTTTTGTACAGATATATAGACTTTCCATTTTTCCTTTTTAAGCCCTCAAATTTTTAATGTCATTTTACAAGCTAAATTTTGTATAACTTGAATTCAATTAATTCATTAAATAAGTTTTAATTTATATATTTCAAATAACATTTTATCGAATTGAATTATGAACAATTTATATGTAGTTTGGTTTATCTATCACCCTAATGTCAACATGATAAATTAATAACAAATGTTCAACTATTTTAAGTGAATAATTTTGTTGGTACATCAAATTTTCAAATAATTAATATATAATATGGACATGTCAATTATTCAACATTTTAGTATGAAATATTAAAATTATTATCGTTAGAATTAACTGATAGAAGTTATTTTTATTTATATAATATGTCAAGTTTAAGTCAGTGGACACAATTATATTAAATATTTAAATTAAATTAAATTAATTAGAGTTTATTAGATTTCAAAAAAATTAGATAAATTGCTGTAGTTTTTATTTTTTTTTAATAAAAAAATCATATAATCTGATTTTAATAAATTGTAAAACAGCAGACAATACTACAACGATATCAAAAATCAACTTTTGTAATATAAAATATTTTTTAAGAGAAGTTAACGTTTGACTTCTGTGCTACAAAGTTAAATACCTGATCTTGTTTTAAAAGGAAAAAAAAAAAGGGACGGATGATAATCGATGTTCATGCACCAAACTGAAGGGAAAGAAGAGAAATTGATGCCCTAAATCTTAGGGGTCCACTTGGACACTGCCAAATCCCTTCCTACTCGAAGAAGGATCCACGTGGAACAATCCCATTTCGCAGAGAATGAGAAAAATATAAAAGAAAATCAAAATACTAATGGCCATTAATTGAATAGTGAGGCTCACCCTTCCCATATATGTACTTGTCAAAAACCAACTTTGCGTTTTGTTTGTTTCCCAACACCTAAGCAAGGAATCAAATCAACCCACAAGCGATCACGGCAGCAGGCAGACGGCCAATTAGCTCTTGTTTTATTGGTCTTTTCATATTATATATATATATTTAAACTAAAAAATTATATAATTTTAATATTAATAAATTACATAATAAAAATAATAATTTTTTTAAATAAATAACTATAAAAGTTAAATACGGCATACATCTTAAGATATTTTTAAAAATGAGTTATCATTTGATTATTCACTTATTGTTAAAAAGAGTATGAGATGTCATAAATTTTAATTTATTTTTCTATTAATATTTTGATATTTATTATTTTCTATAAATTTCAGTCTATCTAAATTCCAATAACAGACAAAAAACTAACAAGATTTTTGCCAATTTTTTACATATAATTATGAGACGTGCTCGCACTATATAAATATATAGTTTTTTTTTACTAAACTCGCACTATATTAAATATATGTAATTCTCTTATTTGTATTTCACGTTGACTTAAAAATTTAATGAAATCTCCTCATTATATTTAAATTTGATAGAATTTTACATCATTGAATGAAAAAACTCTTGCCAATTAATCACCTAGTTGCCTCAAAATCTAATTAACTTTAAGAGAAAAAAACAATTAATTAATTTTATCTATGTCTTTGTCCAATCTCTCCTAGATTATTTTCTTTGGTTGATTATTTTATCTCATAATCTTTAGTGGGTCCTTTTCCCATCTTTCCTCTAAAGTTGGTGGATTTTGGTGTCTCCTCACTCAGCTTATATGATCAAAATTGCATCTAATCGAATGTCAATTCAGACCCCAATGTTGTTGTACTATGATTCTAATGTTAATATGGACATGTATGGTATTTTATTTGCCTTAATCAGAGCAACTAGAAAAATAAATATATATAATGTTGTAATCTTGTGGATTATATATGTTCACTGAGAACTAATCATGAATTCTACATGTTCTTAGATTTCAACTTCTTATTTGAGTGGGGTATTAGACACATAGGACTGCGCCATATGTATTTTTTATTAGATTGCAATTATTCATTTGATGACTTTTTTTTAACCACTAAAACGAAATTTAATTTCAAGTGGAACCAGATGTCTCGTAACATCTTGAAATATTATTTATTTGATAGACTGACTATAAAATTCATTTTGATGATAAAAGAAAAGCAATGCACATCTATGCATTATTGCAATGCCAATAGCACATCTCCACCACCACTTGCATATATATGTAAACATAAATAAGAAAAAAAAAAGTGTCTCCAAAATTGAAGGACAAGAAGATTTATTCAAAGGCCTATCATGACTAAGTCAATACCTTTATTAATCCTTCAATTCCTCAAAGCATAAAATTTCAAACATTGGTGTAATTGTAAAAGCAAAACAAGGGGGCCAAACAAAGTACTTCTCCAACATTTTCATATGTATATAATTTTGTTTTCCATTATGAAAGCAAGCATAAGAGCCCATATCTAAACAACCCATTTGCCAATATTGTAGGATAACTTATAATACAATAGGATAATATGTTCTATTCAAATTCATGGCATAGGGACAATTCCACTTCCACCTACCTAATGAGAAGAACCAACCAACTACACAATTAACATCTCCCTCCCTTCCATTCCAATTCCCAACTACATGCTTCATAGACTAACCAAAATATGAGATTTAAATTTTATTACCATTAATTTGTAAAATTATTTTTATTTTTTTATTTATTATGTAATTTTTTTCAATTATTAGAGTTCAAGTAGTTTAATTTCCCACCTCTTAATATTTGGATGTATTAATCATGAGAAAGATCTAACGTATGTAAAAATATTAAATGGAGACATTTGCTATCTTTCGAGATTTAATTCAGACGAAATTCAAATTAATTGGATTATGTAAAATACCAAATACCGATTACATCATATAAAAAAGATACTCATGACACAATTTATTCAATTATATCGTATCGGAATATTATAAATATACTTCAATTGGGGGAAGAATGGAAAGTTTGATGGATTAATTAGAATTAAGCATAGATGATGGACCTACACTAATAACTAAAAAAGTGGGCCCATTTGGTTTTTAAGGAAAAAAAAAAAAGAGAAGTAGACAAACCATGGTAACAGACAGGTGTGGTTAAAGCAACAAAAATGGGTTAAGCTTAAGAGGGTGCTGGTGTTTTTGGTGTGCGTCTTTGGTTCCCTGCAATCTTTGCTAGCCTTTCGCCGTATTCTGCGTACACTTGGCTCCTTTCTTCTATCTATATATCTCTCTCGAAAATTTGAGTTCTCTTTGTTCGAGCTCAGATTAAGAGTCACTAACTTTTTTGGTAACTTGTATTATCAAAAACCATCAAGTTTTTCACATTTTTATTGCATTTGGATTTAGCATATTTTGGCTTATTCGAGGAGCTCAGATTTTCTCAAATTTAGTTTCTTGCTTTGTCTGATATGTGATTAAGTGTATTGATTGATTACTGGGTACTGAGTTTTTTGAGCTGTTCTTTTCTTCAAGTTTCAAGCTTTTTAACTGTTAGTTGTGTTTGTTTATTGCTGTAAACTGTTCATTAATTTAGAAAAATCTAATCTGGGTGTTTAATATAATGATTAGAGATGTGAAAAGATCCATTTTTTAGTATTTTTTAAGCTTAAAGCAGCTTAATTTGGATTTTTTAAAATTTTTTTAAGATCTTAGGCAGCCATTAAAGAATAGGTTTGACTGGTACTTTATATTTAATTATAGGCTTTTTATTTATATATATATATCTTCCTGATTACTGATTACTGATAAGGACTGGTGTATTTAAAAGAGAGATTATATTCTGTGAATTATGTAACTGTAAAAGAATAGTCTTTTATTTTTCTCCTTTTATTTTTCTTGTCAGTTATACTAAATAGCTGGGATTGTCTTATAGTGGGGATTTTTGTCAAGCTTTTATTTTTCTTGAAAACTTGTTGGCTCCATATATGTTTTTGGGTTCTTTGAACTTGTGCTAGAGTTAAAAGAGCAGTGTTTGGAAGGTACCAATAATGGCTAAGTGATTGAAAATTGGGGCTTTCTCCTAGTTGGAAAAAGTGGTGCCAACCCTTTCACCATGCCTCTATCTGAGCTTGTTTATAGATTGGCTGAAGGAAAGTTTGATTCTTCTCAGGAGAGGAATACCACATGCTCAACTGATCTATCTTCTGGGTAAGCAGGATTTTTCTCTACTTTTTTCAGCTCTTTTTATTTGGTTTTGGTGTGTATATGCTATTCTTTTGATTTATATTGATTGCTTTTCTCTTTGTTTTCATTTCTATGTTTTCTTTATTAGCTGCTCCCAATCCAGACCTGAAAATGACTTTGTTGAGCTAGTATGGGAAAATGGTCAGGTTCAGTCCAGTAGAGCCAGAAAGTTCCAAATTTCTAGCGGAGTACAGTCTCAAACCCCCAAGACTAAGGATAAAGATATTGGTAATGGCAGCAACACAAAAATGGGAAGATCTGGGGCCATAGTGTCTGTACTAGATGAAGTTCCTATGTCTGTTCCATCTCCTGATATGGGTTTGAATCAAGATGATGAGATGGTTCCCTGGTTGAATTATCCAATTGATGACTCTCTGCAACATGATTATTGTCATGAGTATTTTACTGAACTATCCGGCGTTACTGTGAATGAACATGCCCAGAATAGTCTTGCATCGTTGGATAAGAGAAATAATGGGAATCAATCAATTAGAGATTCACATACCGTGTCTGTACATAATGGCTTGAGTTTAGAACAAGGTCACATGTCAAGGGTTTCTTCAGCAAGGGATGGTGATGCAGCTAGGCCTAGAACTACTGCAAGTCAATTATATTCATCATCCTCGCAGCAATGCCAAACTTCATTTCCATATTTTAGATCCCGAGTTTCAGCTAATAATGGTGAAAACGCAAACAATTCAACCCACCTTGCTTCTTCGGGGGACTCTATACGAGTTCTACCCTCAGGAGGTGGTTTTCCTAGCATAAAAGCACAGAAGCAAGTTCCAGCCCCGTCTGCTACTAACTCCAGTTTGATGAATTTTTCACATTTCTCAAGACCAGCTGCTCTTGCTAAAGCTAATTTTCAGAACATTGGAGGCACAAGGGCTGGATCAGGAATATCAAACATAGAAAGAATTGGAAGCAAAGATAGGGGCTCAATCGCCAGTAGTAGCAACTGTGCTGGGTCCATGCTCTTTGACACTTTCAATTGTTTACAAAAGGAAATAAGTTCCCACTGCCATCCTGTTATTATGTCATCCAAAGTTGATGCTAAACCATTGGACCCTAAACCTGCTGAGGAATCCCTTCTGGCAAAGCAACCTGAGGCTGTGGACCAAGAATATGACTCTAGAAATGATAAAAATCATAGCCAATTTGCTGAAAGTGCAACAAAAGGATTGAGAGAGGGTGAAAAGACTGCAGAGCCTATAGTTGCATCATCTTCCGTTTGCTCAGGGAATAGTGTGGAGAGAGTTTCAGATGAACCAACACATAATTTGAAGAGAAAACACAGAGAAACAGAGGAATCTGAAGATCCTAGTGAAGTAAGATTCAATATAGGTTTCACTTCCATTTTTTGCTTGCTGTATTCTTTATCCTATCCTTCCAAGTACTAAGGAAACAATTATTTGCAGGACGTTGAAGAGGAATCAGTAGGTGGAAAGAAAGCGGCTACTGCTCGAGTAGGTACTGGATCCAAGAGAAGCCGAGCGGCAGAAGTACACAATTTGTCTGAAAGGGTGAGCAAGGCTGTTCACGAGATGATAATTTTGCTTCATTTCTGGTTTTACATTCAATGTCTTGCATTACAATGTTCTGATTGATTCTTGCTTGGGCTTCAACAGAGGCGAAGGGATAGGATAAATGAAAAGATGCGCGCTCTACAAGAACTCATACCAAATTGCAATAAGGTTGAATATCTGTATTTATGGTTTTTACTGAATTTTCTCCTCCATTTCCAAAGAATTTTACATTTAGCTATAAATTTGAGGATTTACACCTGTACAAAGGCCTGGATTAGTTAAAATTGGATCATTTTAACCACACATGTCAACGTTAACTGTATTTTCAAGGTATTTGACTTTGAAGCTATGGGTATTTGCTTTGGTTTGCATAGGCTGAATTTTGCCTGATAGTGTTGAAATTTATGGAAATGGAATAGAGTCAGGTAGCTAAGACTAAATATTTCTTTTCATCCTTGCTTCTTTTGACTTTTCATTTTTTCCCCATAAGGTGGACAAAGCTTCAATGCTCGATGAGGCTATTGAGTACTTAAAGACCCTTCAGCTTCAAGTACAGGTAATTTCTTTCCATCCATCTCAAAATTTATTCTTTTATGTTGCAGCAATAGGATTATCCACTAAATGCTTGGCATCATTCAACAACTTTGTGCAGATTATGTCAATGGGGGCTGGTTTATATATGCCATCAATGATGTTACCCCCAGGTATGCCTCACATGCATGCTGCTCATATGGCTCAATTCTCACCTATGGGAGTTGGTATGGGAATGGGAATGGGTTTTGGAATGAATATGCCTGATATGATTGGTGGATCTTCTGGTTGCTCTATGATTCAGATGCCTCCCATCCATGGAGCGCACTTTCCTGGGCCACCGATGTCAGGGCCAAGCGCTTTGCATGGAATGGGGGGATCTAATCTGCCAATGTTTGGGCTTTCTAGTCAAGGTCGCCCAATGCCATACCCATGTCCACCTGTGATGCCAATGTCTGGAGGACCACTTCTGAGAACTACATTGGGACTGAATGCTGGAGGGGTAGCAGGTCCCATGGATAATTTAGATTCAGCTCCGGGCTCTAGTTCAAAGGACCCAGTTCATAATGCCAACTCACAGGTGATGAAGAATGTTGGTGCCAATAGCTCTATGAATCAGACGTCTACTCAGGTTAGTAAACTTCTGAAGTTGCATTGTCTGTGACAAAAGAACTTAAAAGGCATTGAACACGTCTGAACTCCAAACCAATCTATGATTTTCTAGAAACAATTGACACGTTTCCTCTCTCCACTATTGAAGAAATGCATTGGATGCATAAGCAGACCCTGAAATTTACATATAAAAATACATATATGGTCATATGGTCATATAATTAAGTTTTGATTTTCAAGATATTAAATCTGACTATCATTCTCATTTGAACATCTGTTGGTAGTGTTGTAATTTCATCAATATCTTATTACCTTCTACTAAACTTTTGTTGCTTGTGATTGCCTATGCTATAAACAATCAAGACTACTGTTATTTGTGATTGCCTTCTAACAATCAAAGCTTTTGTTTACTTGTAATTTTCTTTTAGCACTTGTGATCGTACTCAAGTTTTGCCACTTGCATTTTGCTCAAAAAAAAAAAAAAATGGTTGCTGTTATTTAACCTTTTCCCCTGTAGTGATCCTATTTTTCTGTTTATTTCTTGAATTTCTGTTTGATGCTTGTGGATGTCTCTGATTGTTGAATAAAACCTTGAGAGATCACATTTGTGTGAAGAAATGTGAATTTGGACAGGGAATCTTCATGCATTTTACAATGTTAAACATTAAAGATTTGAGGGGGAACCTTCTTATGTTGTGTACTTAATCTGAGTTGCCTGTTCCATTAGTGAGCCCGAGCCTAAGCAAAGTTTATTGTTTTGCAATGGCAGTGCCAAGGGACGATTGAGTGTTTTGAACAGCCTGCTTCGGTGCAAAATAATATACAAGCTTCAGAAGTTACTGATGGTGGAGCTCCAAATTCGGCTGATGGAAATGATAATGCACCTAGTGGGGCTGCTGGTATGTATGCATCTCCAACCATAATTAGCCGCACTTGCCAGTTGGTTTATAATTAATTAATTGAATGTGGTTTGAAGGAGTAAGAGTTTGTTGTTCATTTTTATGTGTGGCAGGTTGTGATTAACAGGCACTTCTGATCCTTGTAATTTGAAGAGGTGAGTCCACTAAAGATCAAGGATATTCTTTGTTCATGGTGACTTTAGACACATATAAATCTTTCTGAGAGAGCTGAATGAAATTGAAGCTTAATGATGATCACATTGAAATCTAATTTCAGGACAGTACGGTTAGTATCCACAAAGATTTTGGTACGTCAAGGAGACTTTATATAGCCTTTTATTGCATTTGTACATTCACTTACATATCAGAAATGTCTCTTAGCGTTTTTTTTTGTAGACCTTTCATTACAAATTCTTTGAATTAATGAAAAGATAATTCCAACACATTCTGGGCAACGTCTCTCCATCTTTTCCCCAACTACCTTCTGATGTGAAGTAATATCAATGTTGTCATGATAATCTCCCATATTACACAAACTCCTTCATCAACTTCACTCCTGTGGGAGAGATGAACTATCATGAGAAATCTGCAACTACTGCCATGAATGAAAAGAGGGATGTCCCCAGAAGAGTAGCTATGAACAAATCGTTCTCCAGTTAAGTTGCTTTGTGGGACTATTTCATATTCTACATGATTTAGGACAGGTATCTTCCACATCAATCACCAATAAAAGCATTATGACGAGGTTTCCTGCTAGCAGTAACAGGTTGATGGGAGATTTTATTAGAGTTGCAGGAAAATGTTCAGATGACATGCAGTCTAGACTTTGTCTATGTTATGGGAATTAGTGAAGTTGTACAATTAAACATTAAAAGCTGTCCTGAATCCCGAAAGCTACGCTCTCTGGCCAACTTGTCCATGAAACTATCTTGAAATATCTAATCTCATAATAATAAATCAGAAAACATCATCAAATCCAATATAATAATACTGTTAAACACCAAAGAGCACATAAATACATATGCAATAATGACGACTGTAGCAGGTATCTATAAGCCAATCTTTCACAACTGAAGAAGTATTCTAGACAACTGTAGCAGGTATCTATAAGCCAATCATTCACAACTGAGGAAGTATTCTACACTTATCACTGAAAATAGCCAACACCCAGCACACAAACAATACAACTCAAAAGAATAAGGTAAAAATTGAAGAAAAATGGGTTTACACACCACTAAATTCTGTATATCAAAAGCCAAATTTCACAACCTTTTATGTTCTTGCAAACTGATTCATCCGCTTTCAATTATTTGACTTTAATATCTCCCTTTGCATCAGAGACGATTGTTTTCGTATTTGGAGATTTTCCGATGATAGCTTTCTTCGCCTTCACAAGTGACTGTTTCACCTTTGTTAAAATGTTATTTGATTGCTTTGACTTGCCAGCAACTTCTGTTGGCAGGTCCCTGGATGTTGTTGCATTATCACCATCCTTGGTA
This sequence comes from Mallotus repandus, assembly GCA_949671775.1. NCBI lineage: Eukaryota > Viridiplantae > Streptophyta > Magnoliopsida > Malpighiales > Euphorbiaceae > Mallotus > Mallotus repandus. The sequence continues at coordinate 5,733 of CATIWM010132755.1, read as the reverse complement.
GAAGGCTCTAAATCCTGGACATCAGATTTTGCCTTCTCCTCAACGTTCTCTTTCTCTAACTTGTCATCGCCGGTTTTTGCATTGCCTTCTTCTTTTACTGCTGAATCAGAATCTTGAGATTCTTGAACTGCTTCAGTAACAGTTGTAGTGGGTTCATCAACCTTTCCCTCTACGCTCACATCTTTGCTTGCTTCCAATGTAGCTGTTGGTGGTGGTGTCTCCTTTATGTTCTCTCCTTCCTTGTTTTCTGCAACTGGTTCCACACCTTTGCCAGTGACCTCTCCCGTGAATGATCTTTCACTAACTTCAGCACTTGAAACAACATCCTTGACGTCTTTCACGTTGATCGCCTGAGCTGGTTCTTCTTTTGGCACGTCTCTATTTACGGTCTCCTGTGCAGTTTCAATTGCAGTTTCCTGTTTCTTTTCTCCACCCTTTTCTGTTTCCACCTCTACTTTTTTTGATGGCACTTCAGTTGCATCAGTCCCATCACTTTCCTTTTTGCCATCCTCCGGAGCAGCCTTCTCTGCGACATCAGGTTGAGAAGCTGCATTACGTTCTTCTTCTTTACCGGTTTTCTCTTCCTTAACAGATGTGGTATCCTCAACTTTATCAGCCAATGACCTTTCATCTACCGAAGTCTCAGTGTTAAAACCTTCCTTAGCCTCAACTTTTTCAGCAACTTCAGTTTCACCCTCTGGTTTTACCTCAACATCAGGCTTGACTTGATCTGTTTGTTCACCTGTCGACTCAAGTTCAACTTCTTCTGCAACTTTCGATTCTTCTTTTGGTTTCACCTCAACTTCGGGATCAAGCAGTTTTGGTTTTTCAGTTTCTTCGGTTACAGAGCGTTCCTCTTGTTTCACCTCCAACAATGTTGGCTTGTCAACTGCTTCAGCTGATACAGATTGCTCCTCTGATTTTGCCTCGACCACAGGAACTGTTGTTTCTTGTTTATATACATCTTTCAACTCTGCTGACTCTTCAGTGTCCTTTACTATCGCTGCTTCTGGTTCTTTCACAGGAAGAGCCTCTGATGACTTATGTATGTTCTCGATTGCTTCAACAGATTCTACTTTTTCAACTTTCTCTGTGGCTTCAGATTGTTCCTTTGGCTTCGACTCTACCTCACGAACCACTGATGTTGGTTCAACTTGCTCTGTAGCTTGAGATTGTTCCTTTGGCTTTTCTTCTATTTCAGGAACTACTGATACTGGTTCAACTTGCACTGTAGCTTCAGATTCTTCCTTTGGCTTTGCCTCTACTTCAGGTACAACTGATACTGGTTCAACTTTCACTGTAGCTTCAGATTCTTCCTTTGGCTTCACCTCTACTTCAGGAACCACTGATACTGGTTCAACTTTCACCGTAGCTTCAGATTCTTCCTTTAGCTTTGCTTCTGCTCCAGGAATTGCTGATTCTGGTACAACTTCCACGGTAGATTCAGATCCTTCCTTTGGTTTTGTTGCTACTTCAGAAACTACTGATTCTAGTTCAACTTTCTCTGTAGCTTCAGATTCTTGTTTCGGTTGCACTTCTACTATAGGAACTACAGTTTCTGGTTGATCAACTTTTTGGGATGCTGCTACTGAAACTTCAACATCTTTAAAAACTGGTCCTGGTTCTGATTCTGATTCTTTGACAGGTGCAACTTCCAGTGGCTTCTCCTGCAGTTTCCCAATTGCTTCAACTGATTCTGATTTTTCTACTTGTTCGATGATGCCAGATTGTTCTCTGAGTTTCACATCTACTTCTGCAAGTTGGGATTCCGCTTTATCGACTTCTTTTGACACTGCTGATGAAACTTCAAGATCTTTTACCATAACTTCTTCGGATTCTTTGGGAGGAACAGTGTCTGATAACTCCTTCGGAATCTCAACAGCTTCAGCCGATGATTCAGGAGCATCAACTATCTTAGGTTGCTCTGGTTGTGTTTCCTTCACAGATTCATGTACGTCTGCAACAGATTCAATAGTTGGCTGTGGGACTGATTCACCATTAGCAGCTTCAACTACTGGCTCTGGACCACTTTGTTCATGTGAATGAGGAACCGGGTCTTTCGGCACCTCAAGTTTCTCCTTCACCGGAACATCCGCAGCAGAATCATCAACTGCTGGAGGCTGTGTCAGTTTATGCTCTGGCTCACCTTCTGATTTAGATACCTCCTTAGCCCCACTTGGCAATTCCTCCATTTTCAAGTTCTCTTCTTCCTTTACTTCCTTAGACAAAGAAACAGTTTCTTTTTCCATAGACTTTACTTCTTGAATCACCTTGGTCTCAATTGGCTGCAGTGAATGCAAGATTGTAATCAATTAATTCAAAAAAAAGAGAAAAGAATACAAGAACATTTCATGAAAAAAGAAAGCAGTACTGGAAAGTGGAAATAATTTTGCTGGTGGGTAACTTTAAATTTAAAAAGAAAAAGGAGCACAGACACCAATCAAATATCAAGAAAATGCAATGGTGGAAAAGGTTAAAAAAAAGCAGCAATTAGGCATTACAACTTGACCACAATAAAGCACAGGAAGTGTCATATTCCCCATCTCTGATGATGGGCCAATCTGATAGATTATTTTAAATTTTGCAAAGGCTGATTCAGCCTGCAAGACCATGCTCATAGTTTTTTCCTTTGATCTTTTTTAATTATAGCAAAAGATAATCAACAATTTTTTTTCAAGCCACAAAATGCTTATTATACATGTATCAGGATATGGTGATCTGCAAGACTTCAATGGCATCCATCCCTAAACCTTGCCAGTAGTGAACTTTTCTCATGATCCTGACAGATAATTTCTTGATTTTTGTTCTTCAATATTTCAATATTTTCAGAATTTCAGATAGAAAAAACAAAATAGTACTGTATGGTGATTGCATGGTATAGAACAGTGAACAAATACCAGTACATCTGAAGTACCATACTCATCGTCCTCCTAAAAATCAATACAATCTTTATCTCAAAAAAAGACATTAACTTTCAAAACTATACTATATCATCGGTACCATGGTTCTGCAGAACAGAACTTATACTTTCCAGATAATTCTGACAGCGACAACTGCTAAAAAGATCAATCTTCTTGCAAAAATAAACACTTTTCAAAAATCGACCACAGTATACAGTAAGAGAACATGTACACATATATATACATACACATAAAAAGAAAAGATAAATAAAAAGCAACCCTTATCCGAACATAGACAAATCTGAGTCAATTCCATTTAGTCATGAAGCAAACATATTTCACTTTTAAATATACCTATAAACTAAGCATATTCCAAAGTGGGTTTTGAAAGAACAAAACAAACTCTATGTGCATAAACCTGATCAAAGTCCATTCAAGTTCTAGAACAAGAAGAAACCAAAAACAGAAACAAAACAAAACTTGGGTCTTGATCAAACACCAAGGAATCACAAAAAGCTGATCACTATATAAGAAACAACAATAAGAATCAAGAACCCTCTAAAGAAAAGTTGATCACTAAATATGTGTGTGTGTGTATACAAATATACAAGCATGTAAGACATACATACCTCTTTATCAGGAGTAGTAGTATGAAGTGGGGTTGAAGAATCAGTAGCCATGAGTATTGAAGAAGAAGAAAGAAAGAAAGGTATGTGATCTTTCAAAGGTACGCAAGTTGATAAGAGATTCTTTTCAAAGTGAGAAATGATAGCATGTAATAGCAATAGTAATTATTTGACAAAAAAGGGAAAAAAAAATGCAATGTAATGTAATGTAGAGATAAGAGTTGGCAAAACTGACCCCTCTGCCTCAACCCCCACAACAAAAAATAATAGTAAGAGAGGAGGAGAAAAAAAAAGACAAGAAAAGGAAAGAAAGTTGTAACAAGAAGAGAACAGAACAGCAAAGAAAGAAAGCAAATATAGTGAGTGACAGACTGTATCACATGATCAAATCCTATATGAATGAATGATTAGGATTATTCCTTCTCTTTACTTTTATTTTTTTTTTCTTTTTGGGTCTACAAATTAATTGATTAATTCAATAAATATTCAAATTCAAAATTTCTACTAACAAGTCAAGACTATAAAGAAATGGGTCTGATTTGGTTTTATCTTGATTGGATGATTAAAAAGTTTGAGAGTGAAAGAGAAAAGAAAAATCTAAAAAAAATGATTATCTTTTTTTAAGTAAATTACCCTCAACTATATGTATGGAAATTTTTTTGACACCCACCACTTAATACGTGTATGGTACTTTTGATCTTTAAATATAACACGCTAAAAATAGTTACAAATTTTTTATATTTTAATTAGTCGAAAGTAAAATATTAAAAATATATTTATTATAAAAAAAAATTCTATGATTACTCAATTTTTTAATTATTTTTATTTTACTTTGTCGTTTGTCGTTATTATGATGAAAATGTATTTCATCATTTAATGATAGTTATTGATGGAGTATATTTTATTTGTGAAAAACAAAATAATAATAGAATGCACATTCAATATTTGATATAATATTTTTTGTAAAAAGTTTTTTTTTCAAAAAAAAAAGCAATTTCCCAATGGCTACCAGTCTACCAGACAATGGTCTTCTAAACAAGGGGATCATTTTCTCTTCTCATACATATATTCCTTTCTTCTAACGGTCAAAACAATTGAAACTTCAAAAGAAAAATAAAAAATAATAATATAAAAAGACTCCATTCTACGACATCGTTTCAATGATCCAACCGCCGTTATCACAACGGTTTTCATACGGCGCCATTCCGTTTCTTTTCAAGTGGGCCTAGTGGATATCTTTTTAGGCTTGATAAAGTGGACTCTGAGGCTTGCTTTTATAGGCTTTTTATATTATTTCTTTGGAGTTTTTTTCATAAAAGCCCTAAAAAATAACTTTAATAACTAAAATATCCAAACTTTTTTTAAATTACTAGAATGCACCCAAAATCAAAAATACAGAAAAATAATTACACGCATGCACCCAATAACGTAAGCGACGGAAAATAAAAAAATTATGAAAAAAAAACTCTCATCTCTCTGTCCGCGTCTTCTTCTTCGTCGGGTATATTAAACCAGTTCTGAATAGTGGTGTCGTGGTGCTGTACATAGGGGATTTACTTAGCGATTTTGAAGAAAAATATGAAGATTTTGTTAAATAATCAGTTTCACCTTTCTCTTATTCTATAAATCATCTCCAATTCTTGATTCGAGTGACACCTTTCAATCCTCCTCCTCCTCCTCCTTGGATCTTACTGAGCTCTTTCAAATTCTCTTTTTTAAAATTTTTCTCTATTACCCATTTGTATTAAACTATTGTTATGGATATAGATGTTAGTTCTTGGTTGTCCTTGTTCTTTAATCTTCAATTTTGTTTGTTTTTCCATTGAATCGAACACTCTGTTGCAAGAATGTAATGTTATTTCATCACTTAATTTGGTGATTTTTTTGTGGGTATAATATTTTCTTGTCCTTTGATAATTGATTATCGAATTTAAAACGAGTAGTTGTTTAGTGAGTATTTGCATAGCTAATCTCTTTTGTTGCATTTTGTTTCACAATATAGAGATCAATAATTTGTCTCATATAATGCATTATCAAATGAACTTTTACACAATGGGTAATTAATACGAGGAAGGCAAGTAGAGACAACTCATTCTCACTTCTGATTCTATGCCCAAATAGTTCAATGTTTTCCTTGTTGATCATGCCTGGACCTTTCATGTCTCCGATGCCTATAAACAGGTTCCAATTCTTTAGTGTTCTTGCTT
>CATIWM010132754.1:0-17619 GCA_949671775.1 Mallotus repandus | reverse complement strand
GAACTTGGAAGTGGACATCTTACGTGAATATGCACATTAATGGATACAGTTGCAAAGTCCAATTAATTAGTAAATGGGCCAAAACTGGAGCTAAGATTAGCATTTTTCATCTTCAGCCTGACACAACAGCTTTGGAGTTTGGCAGGGGTTTGAATGGCCTGGTCCAATGATTTATGTCGCCGCGCGATGCATATATTGTGTGATCTTGAATCCAATGTCGAATCATATGAAAAAATCAAAGTGATTGCTGATCATAAGCCAATTACAGGTTAATCGAACAGAGAACAAATATATATATATATTAAATCTTGAACTCTAAAATTATTAAGTAAAAAATTTAACAAGTGTCTATCTTTATATTTGAATATTCACTTTAAAATCTAACGTGTCAAACCATTAAAAATTCTATTTTTTATTAAAAATAAAATATTTATCATAATTTATTTAGTATTATATTTTAACTAAAACACTATTATACATATCTCAATACTACTCAGATTCTAAAAATATTTATATACTACATATTTTTCTACCTTAAATCACTCAAATATTTATTTAGTATTATTTTGAACAAAAACACTATTATATATACTATAATACTACTTATACATATCTCAATACCACTCAAATTCTAAAAATATTTATATACTACATATTTTTCCACCTCAAATCACTCAAATATTTATTTGGTATTATTTTTCAACTAAAACACTACTATATATACTATAATACTAATCTAATAATTTTAAAAAATAATCTTATTATAACTAAAAACTTATGGTAACAAAGATTAAAGAAATTTTATTTTTAATTTATTAAGCTAAAAATTTGAGAAGTGACTCTTTTCATAATTCAAGATTAACTCCTAAAATCTTATGTGTTGAATTATTAAGATTCACAATATTTTTCTATAAAAAATTAATAAATTCATTTTTATTAAAATGCAGATGTTTTATTTAATATAAAATACTCTAATTTAATTTGATTCAGAAGGATGTTTGTACTGATGTTTATGGTTTCTTTAATATTGGGGTTGTCACTACTGAAATTAATTCTAGTCTTATGGTGTTAGTTCCTAAAGTGGTTGATGCAATTGCTATTGAACAATTTCATCCTATTGTTCTAAGCAATTTTCAGCATCAAAATTATTACTAAAATTCTAGCTGATCGCATTGCCATTATTGATACTAGAATAATTTCTTGTAATCAATTTGGTTTTTTAAAAATCGCCAAATTGCTGATTCTATTGTGGGGGCTTCAGAAGGTGTAAATTTGCTCAACAGGTCTTGTTTTGGGAGTAATTTGTCCATGAAGATTGATATTCACAAGGCTTTTGATACTGTTGATTGGAATTTTTTCTCGATATCTTGGAGGCTTTTGGGTTTTCTCTACAATTTAGAGACTGGATCTTGGCTTTATTCTCTTCAGCCATAATTTCTATCATGCTTAATGGTAAAGCCCATGGTTATTTTGCTTGTTCTAGAGGTGTCAGGCAGGGAGATCCACTCTCTCCCATTCTTTTCTACCTTGCTGAAGACTTTCTTAGCAGACTGCTTGCTTCCAAAGTTTCCCAATGTGATATTATTCCAATGCAGCATACTAGCGGTACTTTATTTTCCACCCACTATTTATATGCTGATGATGTGCTTTTATTTATGAAAGCTTCAATGCATAACATTAGAGCTGTTAATGTTGCTTTCTACCTTTATGGATGTTTATTTGGCTAATTAGTTAATTGGAATAAATCTAAAATTTATTTTGGAGCTGCTATTTCTAGTCCTAACATTCACAAAATTCTTCAAGTAGTGGGTATGAAGCAAGGAACTCTTCCTTTTGTTTATCCAAGAGTTCCTTTTTTGTTAGTGCTCCAAAAAGAAAATCACTCAAGCCAATTGCGGATAAGATTTGTAATAAATTTTCTGGTTGGAAGGGGAATTCTTTGTCTATGGCGGGGAGGTTGCTGCTTATTCAGTCTGTTATCTCTAGTTCTCTGCTTCATTCTTTTGCTATTTATAGATGGCCCAGGTCTTTGCTTTTTTCTGTTGAGCGTTGTATGCGTAATTTTTTATGGACGGGTTCGATTGATGAAAGGAAACTTGTGAAAGTCCCTTGGGATATTTGTTGTCTTCCATAAAATGAAGGTGGATTAGGCATTAAAAATTTAGAGCATCTTAATGATGCAATGTTGAGTAAGTCTGCTTGGAAAATGATCACTTGTTGTGATTATCCTATGTCAGTTCTTAGTAAGCGTTTTTTACATCCTTTTGGAATTCCTTGAAGCAATTATTTACGCTCTTCAATCTAGTCTTCTATTAAGCAGATTTATTCTTCTTTAAGGTTGGAAATTTATTGGCATATTGGGGAAAATTCTTCTCTCAATTTTTGGACTGACGCTTGGATTTCTCCCCCATTGGCTTCTCAGCTTGGTTTGTCTGCTCAGGTTCAGAAGGGTCTTATTGACCCTATTTCTAAATTTCTTTCTAATGGCACCTGTCATCTTCCTCAGCTTTAAAATTCTCTTGTTGAAGCAAATATTATGGTCGTCACTCCTATTAAAAATAACACGAATTTGTGTCATTGGATTTCGGTGATTGATGGAGTTCATTCTGTGAAAGCCATGTATGATCATTTTGAGGGTTAAAAGGTAGCAGGTTCCTTGGCATTCATTCATCTGGAAGGAGTTTCTCCCTCCGTCGAGATCCCTCATTTGTTAGAGTGCGGTGCTAGGTTATTTGCCAACTGAATTTAATTTGTGGAAGAGAGGAATCTCATTCGCTTCTCGTTGTCCATTATGTGCAGTTCAACAAGAAGATAATGATTATCTTTTTACCAGTTGTGCTTTTTCTTTAGCTCTTTGAAGATCTGTCTCCATGGCTTTAATTATGGTTTCGAGTTCGATTTTGGATCTTATCTCCACTGCTATGCAACATCATTTCAGCACTCAGGTTGCTACCCTATGGATTTCGGCTATTGTAAATGGTGTATGGGTGCTATGAAAAATTTGTAATGCTTCCATTTTTAATGATGTGGCTCCCAATATTCACATAGGTCTACGTATGCTTTAGTCTGCGATAAAGGATACAGATTTTTTTCGGGTTAAGAGGATGTTCAACTCAACAGATGCGTTTGTTTCACATCCGAGAGAATTCAGGAATTGCTCCGAGGATTATCTCTGTCACTTGGCAACCTCCGCCTTGTAGTTGGCTTAAAGTCAACACTGATGGATCTTCCCTAGGTTCGTCAGGAGCTATTGGATGTGGAGGTGTTTTTCGAACGCTAGCTGGTTTCCCTAGAGGCTCATTTGCATTTGGAATTGGTACAAGCTTTTCTTTCATTACAGAATTAAGTGCTGAAATCCATGCGGTTGAGATTTCTTGGCATAAGGGGTGGCATAGGTTGTGGCTAGAGTGCGATTCGATGTTTATAGTGAATGCTTTCCAAATGAAATCAAATAAAGTGCCATGGCAACTTACTTCGAAATGGTTGCAATGCTTGCATTTTGTTTCTCAGATGCAATTCTGGGTGTCTCATATCTACAGAGAAGGTAATGCAGTGGTAAATTTGCTAGCCAAGCATGGAGTTTTTGCTTCTTTGAAGCTTTGATGGGATTCGGCTCCCTCCTTTTGTAATAATGTACTATGCGCTGATTATAGTAAACAACCTTCCTAAAGGTTTTGTTAGATTTTTGAAGGCCATCTTCTTTGGTCTTGATAGCTCTTGGTTTGTCTTGAGCTATTTCTCTTTGTATGCTCACTTGGTTTTTATTTTAATTTTATTTTTTGGATGCTAGGAAAGTGATGCAAATGCTAAGAGTGATGCAAATGCAAATGCAAATGCAAATGCAAATGCAACCTAATTGAGATGCTTGGGTGTGTTTCCTGATTTCTGAACTCCAAATTTTACTTAAAAAAATTACATTTAAAACATTACTCTTCACTTACATAAAAAATAATGTCTTTTATTTTAACCAAAGTATTATATTATATTCAAATAAAAACACTTTTCTTTTTTTAACCTAAAAATAAAAATATGTAATTTTTCACCCATTTTCTATATTTATTTTATTTTATCTATTCAATAATTATTATTAGTATGCATATTAAAAATAATATATACTCTTAAAAGAATAAGTTCTAATTAACTTTTATATTTGATTAATTTGTAGGTTTTATTTGATTTCAATTATTTAATTATTTATTTTAAAATATATATATTACTTGTAGTCCGTACAAAGCGTAGATTCACCGCTAGTTTTTTATTAATTTATCCCCTCAATTTATAAATGGATTTACTTTAAAAAATTATCAGCTCTTTTCAACATTATTTGAAATATTTAAATAATATTATTATAAATTGAAATAAAACTACTTAAATATTTAAATTATTTAAAAAGTATTTATAAATCATATTTTTAGTGAGAATGAATAATTTATAAGCTAAGATAATAAATCAATAAAAAGTATCAACTTTAAGAAATTATATATTCTTTAATGACTTCCCTTTTTATTTTCATCATATTATTAAAAATCATAAACAGGCTAACGCTTAGATGAAGTGCGGGTGAAGTAACGTACCATACGGAAATGAAGTTGTGTGCAAGACAAGTCATGAGTCCAAATTAGTTTCAAAATGGTCCTCACGAACACTATATAAATGGGAACAGGCATTAGCTTAATTTTATTGATCAAAATCCTCTGTTATATATCAAGTTACAAGCCATGGATAGCTTGCGCATTGCCATGGATATTAGCTTGCGCATTGATGGTGGTGCTTCTACAATTCATCCCCATGACAAAAAGAACGAATCAAGATCCACCAAACCTTCTAATTTCAATGATATTGTAGATGACCTGTTGCTTGAAATTCTCGTCAGAATGCCTTTCGATTCTGTCTGCCGTTGCAAATCAGTCTCCAAGCGTTGGCTTTCTTTAATTTCCTGTCAAAGTTTTACTCAGCAGTACATGCTTCGCAAACCCATCTGCCGGAGTGCTCTAGTTTTTGACAGCATATCCGATTCTAACTATATTACAGTGGTTGATTTTGGCACCAAGACTTCTGCAACTTGTAAAATCTTCAGGCTTTCTTTCAGTTTCCTACCAAAAGAAGCTTTTGCAAAACTCTATTTACTACGTTCTTCCAATGGCTTGTTATTGTGTGATAGCTACTCAACAAAAATATTCTTACATTTGTAATCCACTTACCAAGCAATGGGTTGCGCTCCCACCACTGCCGCCCCCACCACCGCGACTCAGCCGAGAAAATATCGGCGTCATCTGTCTTAACTATCCGTTTCCACGATTCAAGGAAGTAGTAGTTCAAGGAAAAAAATTATCATGTTTTTGTTCGGAGAACGGAAATTGGAGTGAATTTCGCCTGTCATGGCCACACAATGGCGAGATGGTTGCTAGCAATGGAATGCTTTATGGGTTATCCTATAGGAAAAAATTTCATGTATATGATCCATACAACAAACCTAATGAAGTAGGCACCATTGATGGGCCCAGTGAAATGCTTGGAGGGCTCGACGAATTCATTGAAGAAAATCAAGGCAAAATTCGTTTCTATCAATTCACTAAAACCAGCAGGAGTTGTCATAGGTTTATGCAAGTTTGGGAGCTTGACGACTATGAAAGCAGCAAACGGTGTTTTATAAACAAGATTTCTTTTGGTGCTAAATTCTCAAGACTTCTCGAAAACGAATATTATTCATTATCATCACTATGTCTCGTAGCTTTCAAGGAAATTAATGACGACATAACTTATGTTTTGACGAGGAAGCATGTTTTCAGATGTAACATGAAAACAAGAATGGTGAAAGTCGTCATCTCAGATAATCTACCATGGGACTATGCCCGTCCCCTTTTGTTCCCCTGCCCAACCTCAGTTCCTCATGGTTGGCACAATGAACTGCCCTAAAAATTATTTTGTTTATTTGAACAAAATAATTGAAGGCAATTTTTGCCTATTTCGGATATATTATATTCAATTATTAGTTTATAAGCATCTTGTTTTTATTGGATAAATGCAAAATACTTGAATTATATATTATAAATCTAGTAATTGGATGTAATATATCTAAAGTAGGCAAAAATCTTCCACAATATCACCATCAATCTCACTCAAGGCATTGACAGACACAGCTCCAATGTGTGTATATTGAGAGCAGTTCTTCCCTTTTAAATCTAGTGAAAATTAATTTCACAATTAACAATAACAAGATGTGAACTCTAAAAATGACTACTAGACTACCATCTCACCGGCAATTCTGTTAATATTTTTTATAATACACCTATTTTCTTGTGTAACTTGAAGACCAAAAGTCTCGAATTGCTCTTTTGTCTGCCATGTTCTGAGGCATGATCAACAATATCCGTCCAATTGTTCTTCCGTAGTGGCAAACTCCAATTCCAAATAATCAAGCCAAAAGCTCAAGTTTTGATTCAATGATTTATTGCTTCATTTACCAATTATTTTTATTTCTACTGAGCTTTTATCTTTCAAGATTATAGCTTGCCAATTTTGTCACATCCGTATCCTCAAACATGCTAAATTGAAGATTTATTATTATTTAAATAATTAATTAAGAAATTAATTAAGTCCCAAATCAATGGAAACGATAATCGGAAGGGCTTAATTAAATTGAAACAAAGGAAATAAGGATTTATAATGAAAGGAAATTAGTTAAGAAGGGTGTAATTGAAGATGGAAGCAAGAATTAAGGGTGTTTCTGCAAAAAGATATTGTGGTGTCAAGAATGTTGCATGCATGTTGACACATGTATCTTGCAAATAAATTACAAGAATAAAATAATAATATTAAGGATTAAATAAAGAAATTTTTGGTATAAGGTGGTGAGGTGTCAAGCTGCATGTAAGCTTCATTTTTCATTAAGACATTTGTAACAAAAAGAAAAAGAATTCTTCTTTGTGTGAAGAAGAGAAGTGCGTGAGAGGGAGAGAGACCAGAAAGAGAGCTTAAGTTGCTTGCATGCGAATGGAGAAGGGTTTCACAACTTTGATTCTTCTCTAGAGACAAGAAACCAAGCTCAAATTCATCTAAGAAGTTGAAGATCAAGTGAGCAAAATCAGCATAGAGAAAAAAAAAACATAAAAAGAGCTTTGAGTTGGGTTGAGTTTTAGCTAGGATCAAGGAAGCATTGAGGTAAAAATCTTTGAATGATTATAAGGCTCATTGTGTTAGATTTTCTTAATAACAAGACATCATAAACATAAACCATAAGGATCTTTAAAAGCTAAATATTTTCATGATACTATAAATAAATAGGATAGAAAACTTACTTGGATTCGCAAGAGAACTAACACTTGAAGCCATTGGTGAGAAATTAATTTCTCTCTCTTGTCCCTTAATTTCTTAATCTATAGATGGAGTTAGGGTTGTGTTTTTAGTTGAGAGAGAGATTACCAATTTCATTATATATTTGTAGACATCATTATTTAATCTGGTATGTCCATCACGTAACCCTAATATCAATGTATGAGATTAATTCACACAATCCTAATCTAATTAGGATTAGGATTTTACTTTAATTAATTTTAATTGGGCCACACTTAATGGGTTTATTTTCTAACATTCTCATACTTGGTCCGATTAAAACTAATATAACAATTATTGTGGTCAAAATAATTAATCTCTTATGATTTCATCATAATAATAAAATATGAAAATTGTTCAGTGTGAGTTATGACGATTATGTCCTATTTCATCGAACACTCCCTTCCATATACTACAACACTTACAATCTGTCATATCAGATCCATAATTAAAAACATTAAAAACATAATTTCATAATGGTCCACAATAATGTCAAATAATGATGTTCCTGTTTAACTTTAAATCAATCATGTGTACACAAACATAAGAAACAAAAAACCCATAATGCATATTAGAAACACATAATAGAGCTCAGAGTGTCATTACATAATCGATCATCCTGATCATCATTACAACCAAGGCCCATCCTTAGAACATGTTCCTTAAATAATTTTAGTTGTAGGCCTTTCGTTAAAGGATCCAAAATCATAAGTTCAGTACTAATGTGTTGAATAGACACTCTTTTTTTCTGAATCTCCTCTTTAACAACAAAATACTTTAATTCCATATGTTTGGTACCTTTTGAGTATTTGTCATTTTTAGAGAAGAACACTGTTGCGGAATTATCAAAATAAATTTTCAGCAGCTTGGTAATGGTGTTGACAACCCCAAGTCCTGAAATAAAGTTCTACATCCATAATGCATGAATTGTGGCTTCAAAACATGCCACAAACTCTGCCTCCAAAGTGTATGAAGGAATGATAGCTTGTTTTGCACTTTTCCACAATACTGCTACCTCTGCTAATAGAAGCAGGTAACCGAATGTGGACTTTCTACTATCAAAGTATCCATCAAAATTTGAATCTGAATATCCAATCACCTCAAATTCATTGGATCTCTTATATGTGAGCATGTAATTCTTTGTTCCTTGAAGGTACCTCAACACTTTCTTTGCAGCCTTTCAATGATCAATTCCAGGATTACTTTAATACCTGCCTAACATTCCAACTGTGAAACTGATGTCCGGTCTGGTACATGTTTGCAAGTACATCAAACTTCCAACAATGGAAGCATATGGAATTGACTCCATCTCCTTTCGTTCCACATCATTTTTCAGACATTACATAAGACTAAATTTATCAACTTTTTGTATGGGAACAACCCCAGGTGAACATTTATTCATTTTAAACTTTTCAAGAAGTTTTTTGATGTAGGCTTTTTGAGACAATCCTAATAATCCACGTGATATATCGTGAAAAATCTCTATTCCAATCACATAGGATGCCCCTCCCATATCTTTCATTTTAAAGTTCTTGGCAAGAAATTCTTTAGTCTTATGCATTATACCTAAATCATTAGCAGCAAGCAAGATATCATCAACACACAAAACCAAAAATATAAACTTACTCCCACTGATCTTTTGGTATATATATCAATCAACAGTATTTTATTTAAAACCAAAAGATGTAATAATGGTATTAAACTTAATATACCATTGTCGGGAAGCTTGTTTAAGTCCATATATTGATTTCTTGAGTTTACACACCGTTTGACTTTCACCTTTCATGGAAAAACATTTAGGTTGATCCATGTAAACCTCCTCCTCTAAATCTCCATTTAGAAAGGCTATTTTCACATCCATTTGATGTAGCTCTAAGTCATATTGAGCAACTAGTGCCATAAGTATTCTTAATGAATCTTTATTTAAGACTGGAGAAAATGTCTCTTTATAATCAATGCCACCTTTTTTAGTATAACCCTCAGCAACAAGTCTGGCTTTATATCTTTCAATATTGCCTTTTGAGTCACACTTTGTCTTAAACACCTATTTACACCCGACTCTTTTACAATTTTCTAGTAATTTAACAAGATCCCGTACATTATTTTGCTTCAAGGACTTTAACCAATCTTTCATAGCATCAATCCATTTATCAGTTTCGACACTATTTATGGCTTATGAATATGAAACCAAATCCTCATGAATTCTAATATCAAAATCTGACTCTTGCAAATATACCACATAATCATTTGGAATAGCTGATCTCCTTTCTCTTTGAGTTCTTATTACTACTATTTCTTGTGGTTCATTTGCATAAGTCACATGTGAGATTGTTACTTAATAGGATGGTTCTTCATTCAAATGTTGTTCAGTTATCATCATGTCCTTCAACATTTAGAACAACATTTGGCAAAGTAATGGATGAAGGAACATTCATGTGTAAAAGAACATTTACACTAATTTCCTTTATCTCCATACTTTGTTGTTCATCACTCCCACTAACATTACCATTCTCAATAAATCTTGCATTTTCAGTTTCAACAATCCTCGTACTATATTTTTGGACAATAAAATATGTACCCTTTATATTTCTCTGGGTTACCAATAAAGTAACCACTAACAGTTCGAGAATCTAACTTTCTTTCATGTGGATTATAAATTCTTGCTTTTGCTAGGCAACCCCAAACATGCATGTGCCGTAAACTAGGTTTCCTTCCTGTCCATAATTTAAAAAGAGTCTTTTGAACTGCCTTACTAGGAACCCTATTTAATAAATATGTTACGGCTTTAAGTGCATACATCCACAATGATTTGGTTAAAGAGGAGTTCCTCATCATACTCCTAACCATATCCATTAAAGTTCGATTACGCCTTTCAGCTACACCATTTTATTGAGGTGTACCTGGCATAGTATATTTTGTACATATACCAAGACTTTCAAGGAGTTCTGCAAATGTACCAGGACATTGTCCAGACTCATCATATTTTCCATAATATTCACCACCTCTATCAGATCTTACAATTTTCACCTTTTCATCTAATTGCCTCTCAACCTCCTTTACGTATGCCTCAAGAGCATTAACTTATTGAGATTTTTCATGAATCAAATAGATATAACCATAATGTGAAAAAACATCAATAAAGGTGATAAAATATCTTTCTCCATTAATAGTTGGAGTGTCAAAAGGTCCACAAATATCGGTGTGTATAATTTCAAGAAGCTGGGTGCTTCTTATAGCTTCTTTCTTAGAATGTTTGGTTTGCTTACTCTTAATGCAATCCACACAAATCCCGAGATCAGTAAAATCTAGATTTTGAAGAATTTCATTATTTACTAATCTTTGTAACCTTTCCTTGGATATATGACCCAAATGTTTATGCAACAAGTAAGCAGAATTTTCATTCATCACGCTACGTTTAAGTCTAATACTGCTATTCATGGTAAGCAAGGATTCAGCAAAAATATTATTAAGTTTCAGTTTGTATAAACCATCAATAAGAAAACTGAAACCAATAAATCTAGAATTCTTAAACAAACTAAAACTATCAGATCCAAATTTGCTATAAAAATCATAATATCTAGTCTAGAAACTGAAATAAGGTTTCTACTGATTGAAGGTACATAAATGGTCTCAGAAAAGTATAATTGATAGCCATTATCTAAGATCAAATGATAAGTTCCAATGCCTTCAATCGATGCCTTCATGCGATTTTCCATAAATAGAAAATCACTTATTGGGTTTGTGGTTCGGATCGTAATGAATCCCTACATCATATTAGCCATATGAGTGGTAGCACAAAAATTAAGCCACCAAGTATTACTAGGAACTTCAGTTAAGTTTGATTCAAAAATTGGGGAAGCATAGTGAAAGATACCTTTCTTTTCGAACCAATCCTTGCATTTTAAGCAATCTTTCTTATAGTGTCCTTCTTTCTTACAAAAGTGACATCTATCAATCTTTCATTCCTTCTCATCTGCCTGAGAAGCATTAGCAGGCCTTTTGTTTTTCTTAAACTATTGGCTTTCACTTTCATTCTCTTTCCTGCTCCTTGACCCACAAGATTAATAGTGTGATTCCCTTTATTCTTTAATCTTGTTTCCTCCTGAACGAGCCTACCAGCCAATTCATTAACATCCCACTTATCCTTTATAGCGTTATAGTTAATTTGAAAAGGCCCATATTCAAGAGGAAGTGAGTTCAACATAAATTGTACTAAGAAGGAATCCTCCGCTGCCAACCCCAAGGACTTTAGTCTTGTTACAATATTATTCATCTCGATGATATGATCTTGCATGCCCTTTGACCCATCATACTTCATGGTCGTGAGCTTTGCCATTAATGTACCAATGAGAGACTTGTCAGCAAAATGAAAATGTTCTTCTACAAACACTAGAAATTCTTTAGCACTTTCTGTTTGTGGAATTGTAGACTTAATGTTGTTGGCAATTGTCATTCGTAAGAACTTTAGGTATAATATGTTACTGTGTTCCCATGCTTTAAAGTGCAACTTCTCAACCTCGCAACTTGAATCAGTAATAGTAGTGGGCTTATCTTCCAATAATGCTAAATTAAGATCCATAGAATCTAAGTGGAAATCAACTTGATCATGTCATTCATAGAAGTTTGTACCATTAAATACAATAATAGATGATGCATGTGAATGAATTGCATCAGCTGCAAAATATAACATAATGCTCACAATTAATATAGATTCAAAAAAACAATAAAGTATTTCTCCTTTGGGTAGATACTACAACATAATTCAAATACCATGTAAATAAACATAATGGGTAATCATCATGTTTTAATTAAACATATCTAACATCTTTTGATAATCAAACATATTCAACCAAAATATAATAATACACGCCAATAATGTCTAACAATCATAGAATAGCAATTTACCTTTGGGTAAATTCTTAAATTCTATCAATTGTCAAACGCCAATTTATCATCATTCATGGTATTTCATCAATAACATAATTTATACATGTAATAACACATTCTAGTTTAAGTCACTTTGGCAACTATAAACTATAACAATAAATACATGTATTTAAATAAATAAATAGACAATCTAACTTAATAGCTCACTATAAAATTTTTCTCTTAAGCACACAATATCATACACAAAATATTAGACATAAAGCAATGGTACACACAAACAAATAACAACATCATAAACTGGTACCAAAATTCTCTGTGCAAAAGCAAGTATAAAGCTTTATTTGTTAACACTAAGACCAATGAAGAAAAATGCAAATTCAACCTGATTTTTTTAATTTAAATCTGAAACAAATAACATGGAATATACATCATCCTTGGTGCCCACATGAAATTGTTTTAATTCATTGGTTCAATAAACTTAATTGGGTCAGTAATCATTTTGAATTCACGACGTTATTAAACTTTAGAAAACAGTGGGCGAAGGACATAATCACAAACCAATGAACCAAAACATATACATACATATATATATATATATAATATTCTTTAATTAATTCGCATAAGGAAAAATTAGTGATTCATCAATTAAAACTTGAATCAAGTAATTTAGATATATTATGTATAGAAAATATTCGGTTTTTCAACACATGCTCTGATACCACTTGTTAGATTTTCTTGATAATAAGACATCATAAATATAAACCCTAAGGATTTTTAAATGCTAAATATTTTCATGATACAATAAATAAATAAGATAGAAAACTTACTCGGATTCGCAAGACAATTAACACTTGAAGCTATTAATGAGAAATTAGTTTCTCTCTCTTGTCCCTTAATTTCTTAATCACAGCCTATAGATGGAGTTAGGGTTGTGTTTTTAGTTGGGAGAGAGAGGACTAATTTCATTATATATTTATAGACATCCTTATTTAATCTGGTACGTCCATCACGTAACCCTAATATCAATGTACGAGATTAATTCACACAATCCTAATCTAATTAGGATTAGGATTTTACTTAAATTAATTTTCATTGGGCCACACTTAATGGGCTTATTTTCTAACACATTGCGGATTGTGTATGAGACTAGATTTAGCTACATGCATAGAAATCTAAGTAGAAAATTAGTACAAAATTCTTGAAGATTGTATATTGTAAATGTTGAGTTTGAGATAGGACTAAGAAAATCTTTGTGAATGGTGATTAAGAGAGATTTGTGGCCCTGGAATAGAGTCTGTTAAAGCAGCGAGGGGATAAAGTGGAAGCTAGCTTTGATTCTGAGTGGTTTTCACCAAACCTTTGATACATTCTTGATTTTTGATTCTGTTGTATCCTTGAGTTTTCAGTGTTGTTCATCCTTGTGATGTCTAAATGTTAATTTTGGCTCAATTGCTTTGATTCAATGTTGATTTCTACCTTATTTGTTTCATTGAATTTGATTATCAAATGGGTTGAGTCATGTTGGTCATTCAGGTTAATTCTTTCGGGGTTCTTGCTACACAAATTTGCTTTGAAAAATATGGTAATTGTCTGTCTCAAATCATTGATTCTGTTGTCAACAAAAATGTTGTTGTGCTATGTCGGGTTTGCTACTGTAATTAAATTCCTAAGCAGCCCCGAAGATCATTTAATTTTGTGTTATATCCTTGGGAATTTTGTAGAACAGTCCCTACAAAACATGTTCAATAAAACTTCTTGTTTTGCCGTTAATCATTCAGTTGTGTTAATTATTTGCTGCTGATTACCATGGAAAGAAAATGCAGAAAAATAGCTTAAATAACTTCCTATGAGACTTAAAAATATATCTTTATAATGTGGAAAGGAAGTGGGTGATTTGCTGCTATTAAGCTCGTGTTTTGCAGCAGAAAATGTGAGTTTTGCTGCTGTTATATATGCGTATTTTTGCTGATGTTCCAAGTGAGTTTTTGCAGCAGAATTTCGAGTAAAAGAAATGAGAAAATGGTGTTTTTAAACAAAACAAAAAGGAGAGAAGTGAATGTGCTTTTGAATCCTGAATTTTCATTGACAATTCCTTGTTGTTTACATGTAATTTAAAGAGCAGAATTCTGTGAGATTAAAGTGCAAAATTCTGTGGAGTTAAAGTGCAGAATTCTGTGGAATTAAAGTGCAGAATTCTGTGAGATTAAAGTGCAGAATTCTGTGTAATTAAAGTGCAGAATTCTGTGAGATTAAAGTGCAGAATTTTGTGAGTTAAAAGTGCAGAATTTGCTGCTTAAACATTTTAATTACAATGCTTTGTAACTGAACTTGATAAGTGTTGCAAGGTTTAACTAAATGGCATTCTTATGGCTGTTGGGTTGATCGGTTGTTGAACCGCGAGTTTTGCAAGATTAGTGATGTTTTTCTGAAGCTTAAAATTGATTTTAAGTTAAAGATTAATCGTTCTATTTTTTTATTATTATAATTGGTTTGACCATATTCTTGTAAATGCAAAAATTAATATTTATAAGTTGAATAACAAACACGAGTTGAAGCTACACCGGTTAAGATTATTAATCACGTGTTTTGGAAGCCTTATGGTCATGAAGATCTTGATCAAAAATTTTGCATACTTGAGAATTTAACACTTGAATTTGAAATATATTCAGGAAACTATATATATATATTTCTAAATATTGCTTATTAAATTAATTATGCTTGCTTAATTAAGCTATTTCCTATTTTATTTTAATAAGAAATAAGTCTTGCTTTTAAATTGGTACATACATGTGTATTTTATTTAATTACCAACTAAGGTAAATATTTGAGATAAATATTCCCGGTATGTATCTAAATTAAGCATAAGTATTAACATTAATCTGTGAAAGATAAATAAATATTTAATAGCATAAATATTTGAGTAATTTCTAGATATTTTCTAGACCTCTTGTTTAAGAATTAAATTTTTGATGAAAATTTCTAAAATGCTAGTGAACTTGATGTATTGATTTTGGGTATGCTGAGAATGCTACTCTAATACAAAGAATCAAACATCTAAAAGAATTAATCTGCAAAATGCTCAATTCCGAGCTAATATTTTCTGAATGAGTAAAATTTTATAATGAGCTGTTATGAGCACAATTGTATAATTTTAATATAGAGTATATCTCTATCTTTAGAAAGTGATTTTTTGACTACAAATAATTTTATTCAGTGACTTTCATGTCTAGTTTTGTCATTGTGTAATGACATGTCTTGTCTGAGGTCTTAATTATAGTTTTTGTTTAAGACTGTTAAGAGATAAGTCGATTATGTTGGCCAACTGATAATAACTGTCTTGTAGACAGCACATAAATTCATTATGCTTTAGGGGCGAATTTATGTGGTTACTAAGCATGCATGCTACTTGTTCTCCGAGAAGGAGTTACATTTTATTATGCTTCAAGAAGGAGTTATATTCTATTTCGCTCTGAGAATGAGTTATATTTCATTTTTGCTCTGAAAAGGAGCTATGCAATTATTTTTCTCCGAGAAGGAGTTAACCATAAATTTGTATTTTAAAAAATACAGTATATTTACAAAGGTGCCATGTCTAGTATGCGATGTTCAAGCTGATATTTAAATTTATCTAGACATGAGTATTTGTGCTCCAATGCTCATAATGATTATATCTTGTGGAATATGCTCAGATTCATAAATTATTAAAATGCACTCAGAATTAAAGTATATGAAACCTTGATAAAATTACAGGAATAAATATTTTGACATTTGTTAATTAATAAAATGATGTATAATACTTCAAATTGTCCCCTGAGTTGCATATTTAATTATTGTGCAATTATTCTACTGTTATTATTTCTATATTCATGATCAATTCTATTTTCGGTATTCTTGTCAAATTTTCTTTAGTTACTCACTGGGTAATTTCCTTACGAAATTACTCACACTCGATTTCTTGTATATTTTCAGTTTAGGCTGTGAATATTAGTTATATAGCTAGAGACTTTTAGATGGCGGTGCAGTGGACAACCATGACTTATGAGGTTTCTGAGTTGGAGACGAGGGTGACGTATGTCATATGTCATGACATAGATGATGAGTTTGCTTTTAGGGTTACTATAAAGCCGATTGAAGTGGATGTGCGTATTACAGCTATTAGAGAGGAGTATATGGATTCTGTGTGTACCATTATCTGAGTTATTTATGACACAGGCACTGGAGTTCAAGTCTCTCTGGCCTTGATATGAGTTGGGAGTGATGAGATCCACTTTTACCTTTTGGCTTTGGCCTAGCTTATTTCCCCCTTTCAACTATGATTGATGTACTTTTTGCTTATTTATGGAGAGGGGTTGAGTCCTACTATGGCCTAGGATGTGCTAGAGGATGAAGCACATTTAGCATGCTCTGAAGGAGGTGCTTTTTCGAGAGAGGGTTATCGAAATACTTATGTGTGTATTTCATTTTACTTGTATCTTTATATAACTCGTACTCATGTATTGTACTATGGATGTTTAATGCTAAGGTGACAGAACACCTTACCTATCATGTATATATTGTTTTAAGTTAAGATATCAAATACTGCTTGCCATCATTTAAAATTTTATGGGAATTAATGGTTGTGTATTTATACAATTATGCCATCTGCAAATTCAAGAGATATTATGGTGATAGCATTTTGAGGTTAGCTGTGTAGGTAGCACTTCTCTATGACGATACTGTCATAGATAATGAGATGTTATCTGGTGGTACTGGAGGGGCAGGGTGTTACAAATTTGCCATAAGTGAAATATTTAATATATTTCAGTTATAAGAACTCCATTACACAAGTTGCTTTCAGGTTTTATATGTACTTTATCCTGATGCAAATTTGATGCAATCAATTTTTTCTACATGAACATTATCATCATAAAAAATTTGCATGGCTTCAGCACTCATATCTTTTCACATAGATGGGAGATTCTTGTGTGCACTCAAAATACTATATTAATAGTTATAAATTTATTTTGGATAGTTTGCAGTAATTTTTTTTTTATTAGTGGATAGTTTACACTTGGTTAATAGAAATCCTCTTTTCTTTGGCTTCCTTGTTCATTATGTTTAAGGAGTTTATATTACAATTTTGGTAATTGAGTGTATTATATACAGAGTAGACAAAAAATTTTATACAATTTACTAAAGGAAAACTTATAATTTTGTGGTATGATAGGAAGATTTTGTAGTATGGTAGGACAATTCAAATTCTGGCAATTTTGTTATATGCTAATTTATACAATTATAATGTCTTTGGCAAGCAACATCACTCTACATTATTTGTCATAATCACTAATAATATTAATTATATATCTGAAATGTCTACTTCGACTATATTACGTTAATTATAAAATAAATAAATATACATAT
>CATIWM010132727.1:0-23684 GCA_949671775.1 Mallotus repandus | reverse complement strand
TAGTTAAGTAGTAGTAATTTTTGAAAAAATGAAACGAATAATAAATTCATTTATTATTTTCAAGCTTAAATGAGTCCTTTATTATTTTTATGATATATTTGAGTGATTTAAATAGTTATTTATAATTAATGCTAATTTAGTGATAAAAATGGAAATTTGGTTCCATTAACGAAATTTTATTTATAAACTAGAATTTTATTATTTATTTGGAAATAAATTTCCTTTATATTTTTATTTTATAAATAAATTAGATTGTATTAGTTAACTAAATTTTTATGATATATTAGTGATTTGAGAAAAATTATATTGTTTTTATATATGTTGTTGTGTTGGCTCTCGGTTAGGCATAAAGTGTAGTTGTTGATTTTTGTTGATTTTATTGCTTTTTCAATTGTTTTTCATTATTAACAATAAAATTAAGGCTATAAATAAAATTTTTACTTTTATTAATATTAATAATAATTTTTTATATATTTCATAATTTTTTGTTGTTATTTTTTGGTTTTAACTAAAATCAACAAATCGAAACAACAAAAAACAACAACTGAAACTAGAAATCAACAAAAATAAAAAAAATTTGCAATTGTTGATTTTTGTTACTTTTTTAGTTTTTTTATTATTAATAAAAAAATTAAGGTCATAAATATAATTTTTACTTTTATTAGTATTAATAATAAAAATAATAATTTATTTGATATGTTTCATAATTAGCTTTGGAACAACAAAATATGTGCCTTCACTGTTGGCATAATTCAAACATATGTAGCTCTTATATTCAAAATAATAAAAAATTTTATGTCTGGTAGAATGATATTCACCAATAGAAAATGAAAGATGAGTCAATTTTGTCAAGATAGCCAAATCCGAAACTATAGTTTCAACAACGTCAGGGTATTTTGGATCAATTTCAACAACCAATTCTTCCAACAAAGAAAGTTCTGAAATGATGTGGTGATTAATCGTTATTGTCCTTAAATTTTTTAATCAAGAAAAAGACATTATGATGGAAATAAATCAAAAAATGATACATAAATGAACTAAAAGACTAAAACTGAAAAGAAAAAAAAAACTAAAAATAAAAAATAAAAAAATAAAATTGAAAAAAATATATGCGCTAAGTTACTAACAAAATTAAAATAATCAAAAAGTTCGTAGAATGAAATTTTCTCTAACAAAATAGGACATAAAAGGACAATAAGCCTGGGTTTCTTGGGGCTTGGGCTGAACCTTGTTTAAGTGATTTACAGCTTCCATCATTGGTATCGAAAATTAGGTTGGACTAATGCTCCTTGGTCCATAGGCAATAGCTTCTGAAGATGCTACTGTAAAGTGGATCAAAACTTTCATTTCTCCGGGCCACTACTCAGATAAGGAGCAAAAAGGGGCTACAATAGGATCTCTATGATTTCCTGAAGCCTACAAGCAACAGGCCTTCCCTAAAATAACATTAGATATCACAAAAAAAAAAAAAAAAAAAAAAAGTGCCTCTTGTTCATTACATTTTCTATGGCTTGGTATGATATTTTCATTAAATTATTACTTATTAGTGTATGTTAATATTTCGCCATAATATACCAAAAATTACAAAAACATGACTAATATATATATATATATATATATTTGAAATGAGACTAATATATTCCGTGAGTAGTACATCTGACAAATAGATAATTAACATATAACTTTGAATATTCTATAGTTAGATATTAAATAACTGCTACGTATATTAATTATTAATATTAATAGTAGGGATGGAACTAAAATTATACAACCGTTTACATGATGGAATTGTTGGCATAGACTGGAGCTAAGTGAGTTAGCTTGAACTTCCTCTTCCGGTTATGAGAGGGCTTCCTTTTGGAGAGAAAAATCGATGAAATGACCAAGCCGAGAACGACTTTCAAGGAATTATAGGAGGGATCAATAGAAACCTAAATTATATTAAAATTAATTGAAATTTTATCAGAAATAGGAGGGGCAACGTAAAAATATGAAAATTTTGAAGAAGCTGACACTAAAATTTTTATACATTATCTTAAAATTTATGGGTCATTTTATTTAATTCAAAAACTTTGGGGACCTCTAGCTACAAGTTAATTCTACCCTTGATTGATAGCATATATGCGAATAATTTTTCTTCACGCATTGACCGGGTATATTCAAGTGGACAGTACGTACCGAATTAATAATAAATATATATATATATATTTTCCAAGGTAGCTATGACAAGGATTTCTATCTTGTATAATTGTGAAAGGTCAAATTGCAGGTAGCTTTTACACTGAAATAAAACTGCTCCTTTTCATTTCTTTAATTGTTTCTTTAACCTTCTCTTCATCTATACTTTAACTTTCATACACGTTCTTGAAGTGCATTTTTATGACTTTTTTTTTTTCTTTAAATCCAAATAATTCAATTAGTCACACACTCTTCTTTATCTTTCTTTCATCCATAGAAAGACCGACCAGTAAACTGCAGGCATGAGTAGCCAAAAGGGCAAAAAATAATTGAGGAAAATGATGATGTTGTCGTCCGAAATATATATACGAGAAACCATATGGTAAAAAACAGGCCCACACTTTGATTGCCTCAAACACTCTCAACGTTAATGATGCTGCTATCTGCATGGGGTGAAAGGCGTGCATGCAATGCACTCAATACTCCCACATGAAATCGATCCCCCTTAACGAAACATGTGGTGTTAGTTACCTAAATATCGAAGATTATGCTAATTAAATTTCATCATATTATATCATATTGTATTAAACTGTTAAATTTGCAACATATATTTTATTTAATTGGTATGTAAAAAAATTTGTCAAATTTAATATTTTTTAGAATTTTCTGTGAAATCATGACATATAATTATTTGTTTATATATAGATTTGTTAAAAATGGAAAAAAGAGATGTAATTCGACAGAAAAAGAAAAGCAAAAGTTTATTGGTCTCCCAATGAATGAGAATATGAGAATTTCATAAGCTTTTTTTATTTTTAATTTTTTTTTCCAAAAGAGAAATAAAAAAAAAATAAAGCTTTCTTTCTCTTGTATCAATGAGTAGCAGAGAATCCATTGGGGAGCCAACAAGAAGACACTCACTCAGCACCAAAGTGTAAAGAAAAGAACAAAATCAAACTGAAATGACTAACAAAAGGTACATTCTCTATAGTAAAATTAAGGTGGGTCAAGTTCTTGAAAAGCTATTTTGACTTTTTCTTCTCTCTCTGTTCCATTTTTTTAAAAATAAACCTCCCTCAATTCTTTATTAAGCCTAACTTTTTTTATTTAATTAAATATGACATTTTTGTGTGTGTTTCATTTTTCATGGTATAAACTATAATATCATTAATTTCAATACGTTTTGAACCACGAAAGCATGGTTTAATTGGTTGAATTAATCAGCAGCTTGCTGTTTATTAAATTAAACTACTACTTAATTAATTAGTACCTTGCAGCCATCTAAGTGATCTTTCTGAAAGAGAATTAGTTTTGATCAGAAATGGATGCCAGCCAAGGATTTATAGTCTAAAAAAAGAAAAGGGTAGTTATCTTCAAACCAGATTCCATCTCCTTGTTCTTTAACTACTCACTTTTATTTTCACATATATGCTTAATTTTATTATTTTTAGCGTGAACCACAAGTATTCAGAATTTATTAGATTTTAATTAATTTAGTTCGATTTAAGTAGGATTATAAGGACGGTAAAAGTCTCTCGATAACTATTTAACATGACTGCGTACATCAGAATTCGAATCTGAAATTTAACTTAAGCAAGAACAGCTTCTGACCAGCTGATTTCAACAGTTGTTGATTGCTTAATTTTATTGTTAAAATCTATATATAGTGATATAAATTAATCTAGCTAATAGAGACATATTTATCAGAAGTTTATTTATAAGACATTATATTAATTATATGCCTTTTCTCACAAATTAAAGAAGAAGAAGAAGGAGAAGAAGAAGAGCCCTTAAGTTTTCGAAGGATTTAATGATGATAAAATGATTTGGACAATAATTATATGAAAACAAATGATGAATGATGGCAGAGTACATTAGTATGGATTGAAATTTAAGGCAATCGGACATGATATATCTTGTTTTACATTTTGCTGTGGTTGGGATCTTTTGGCTTTTGTCAATAAAGAAACCAATGATTATCTTCCCATCATGCATGTTATAATCTCAATAATGTTCGCATATGCTGCTACCTATATGTCCTTAAGCTAGGTTGCAAGAAAAGTCAATGTTCAAATGGTCTGACCATTTCGCAATGATGATCAATCTCTATAATTACAGAGAGAGTACTAGTCACTCCATATTCAGTCAAGAAGAAGGCCACAAAGGGGAAAGAGATGCAATAGTCCTGCTAGGATATATACGATATTGCATTATTTACCATTTATTTGAGCATCACATGAGGATTATGATCCATAGTACTGCTATCCATTAGTTCTATCCACAAACCTTACTGTCTTCAAGAATTTTTATAAAAAAAAAGTTTGTTGGTTTCAAATTATTTAAATAAGATTTTAAATTTAAATTCTATATGAAAAAATTTTACTTTTTTATAAAATTTATCCATTTTGAACCTTAGCGATATATTTTTCAAAAGATTTATAACATTAAAAATTCTCAAATTTAAATTTGTGAAATTGTAGCATGAAGCTATGATTTGTTGATTTCTTTGTGGAAGAAAAAATCGTTGAGACCATTTAACTAATCTTTCCCACAATTGGCGCGGCAACTCTTTTGTTTTAAATAATTGGGACTAGATTCTACCCAAGTTGTTAGAAGCTGTTAAAATGTTGCTATCAATACGCATTGATCGGAACATTACACAAACAAAGACATTTGATAATTGATGGTGTTATGTCTATATTTGAGCATTTCAAATCTCAATGACATTTTGTTTTTAAATTAATGATTTTTTTTAACCTTGTTAAATAGTTGGAAAACGTGGGGCATGTGAGATT
Organism: Mallotus repandus; assembly: GCA_949671775.1. Lineage (NCBI taxonomy): Eukaryota > Viridiplantae > Streptophyta > Magnoliopsida > Malpighiales > Euphorbiaceae > Mallotus > Mallotus repandus. The sequence continues at coordinate 18,711 of CATIWM010132727.1, read as the reverse complement.
AAGTTCATACATGTCCACTCCACATGAATATAATGGCCTTTCTCACTTAAAAAATTAAGAATTGAGGATTATTTGGAGTGTTTGCTGCATATTTCTCCTCTGTCCCTATTCGGCATTCGTGAATAGAGATGATAAAAGTTGTTAAGTTTTGATTTTTTTGAGGTTGCAGTGGGAAATATATTTACACATATAGTAAATTTTGCATATAATTAATAATAGTAAAAAAAAATTATCCTTTTTATATAATTTACTTGATTTAAATTTTAAAATAATTAAAATTTATATGACTATCGATACATTAAATATAGACAAATTATGTATACACATATCGTAAGGCAAAAGGACTTTCCAATCTCCAATCTCCATGCCTGCTCATTCATAATTGACTCATGTATTCATTTGGCATTGGGGGAAGAAGAATTGAAATTCTAATAATGCCCATTTCTCTCCTTGAAACATTAGACTAGAACATACAAAGCGATTAATTTTTGGCTCACTATTATAGTTCTTTTAAAAACGTTAGTTATGAGTTCAAACTCCATTATAACATCAATTAGATAGAAAGGAGTATTCTCAATATGAATACTTATATTATATATCGGAAATGATTTTTGTTAGAATTTATGACAGCAATAGCGTTGTCTGAAGTTTCGAAATTATTAAAAAATTTTCTTTCCATAAGTAGATGGCCCCATATATTGGGACAAAAAAGGAATAAATTTTTTTTTATCTTTTAGCAGGACGTGTGACACACCATTCATGTCGCGAGTCCCAACATGTATCATTACCATTATATATATATATATATATATATATATCAAGATTAGGTTAAGTAACATAGAATATTAGCCAGTAAATTCGAGTATAAAAATGTGAATCCTAAAGGTGAGGTCCTCCTTGAAGTAATATTTTTTGATGTAAAATCATTTTACCCTCCAATACCATGACACATATCTCGTGCTACGTCCTTATAATAAAATGATCTCAAATTCATTAATTGTATGGAAAGTAGCCATTAGAATCATAGATTGTGGGGGCATACTCATATAATGTGGCAGATTTATCGTGACAAAAGAAGCAGAAAAATATTAAGATTTTCGTATCAGTTACGCATTGCATTCATGTAGCTAGCTAGTAGTACTCACTATATACACATATATATATCCACTTCAAATTGAATTCTTATATGGGAAAATATATATAGTCAATATCAGAATAAATACAGAATTCACTTTTGACGACGTCCTATCACTGTTGATAAAGACGACTGAAGTTGTGTTCTTATTGATAAAATGAAGGTGCATGAATTTCCAAACTAATGCTAATCTTTAACTGTCCTTTACAAGTTCTTAGTTGATTAAAACTTGATTAATCATGTCCTTAGGTAAAATGAAATATGCCCGATAAATTTAACATTATACTACGTATCTAGGAGCATGCACGTCTCAATTTGAACAAAACTAAATTCAATTAAGTTTGGTGAACAACGATGAAAACTTGGACCTGAGATTGCGATAAAATGATATCGATGGATTACGAAAAGACTTATATGGGGCCTGTGTCATTTAACACTAGCTGGTCATGAAACCAAGCTGTCCTCCTGCCATGACAAGGAAAGACTCTCAATTATATTTGTTTCAGATGCAACAGTTCATTTTACAGCAACAACTCTAAAGTTTGTTTTGGAGAAGGCGGATGTGGTTTTTATTTTGCAATTGCATGATATTCTATTTGTCTCTATATGTCAAGAAATTAAGTGTTATGGGACACCCAAAAACTCATATGGAATAATTTAAATTCAGGAGGCCAATAATGGCTTCTTTTTAATTGTGTCTCTACAAGGGGAGTGTGAATGTGTCAAGTGACATTTATTATACATTTGTTGTCTCCTTTCAAAACAACCTTAATCTATGGTTTCTTTGCTTGTAAGTATGATGGCTAATTATTTCATTGAAATATAAACATGTAAAAAATTTATCGATGCAAAGGTTGCTTTTCGAACTAGGAAATTTCCATGAAACCCTGTTCTGTAAAGGAGGTGGGGTTCTGATTAATCTGCTCGAATCAGAAAATGCCCAGGAAAGATCATAACTTGTCTAATTAGAAATTTGGAACATAGAAATCAGTTTGAAGAGGAGAAAATATATCTATATATATAAAAGGCAGGCTTAGCAAAAGAGATAAATCTGCACAAAACTTGGCATTTATCACACACACGTGAGTAACATGCAGAGGTATATGTTTGCTATTTGCTGGGTATGAACAACATAATGGACCCAGTGATTTAATGTCCGAAAGATCTCTCCTTTGATAGGTCTCTATTGAATCGTTATCTTCTCTATGGTAGGCCATTTCTATATTTACTCATGTGAGCACTTGTCTCCCCTTCTGCTTAGGACCTTAAGCCTCAAATTACATATTTTATCCATATTTAAAATACATTAAACTAATTAATTCGGTTTGATTTATACAACATCATGGTAAAAGTTTTATAACAACTAACTTAGTAAGATTATATATATCACAATTTAAATCTAAAACATCTTTTAAACGAGAACAATCTCCTACCAACTGATTCTAATAGTTGTAGGTTCAAACTATATATATTTGCAATTAGTATATAGTGAAGCTTCATGAAAAGTTAATTCTTTATATGTATGTTGATTAATTTAATTTTTTGAGTAAAGTAATTTAAAAAATGTACGTAGTTACTAATTTAATATGAATATATTTATAAATTATTTTTTAAGAATTCACTATGAATTTTAAGAAAAAAAAGATTTTATTATGAAAGTTGGATCTTAATAAGTGAAAACTTTCACAATTTGTTAATTTTTGAAACTTTATTTTTCATAATCTTTTAATTATATTTTTTATTTCTCTATTTTTTAAAATTTTTTACCATTTGACAAGAAAATGTAGTGATAAAAGCTGCAAGCCAGCTAGTGAGCTATAACAAAATGTAATTGGCCTTGGATTTAGCGGCATTCTGTTTTTATTGCAGCAGGGCTAGCTACCCTGGATCATTGGAAGGATATTCACCACAACCGTCTCATCGTCTGCAACCTTAGCCTCCTCTACGAAATCCTTGCCTGCTTGTGAATTGTTACTAAGGGACCATGCAAATCTATGATTTTTGGTTCATGTCTCCCTTGATTTTTCTTCCATTGACATGTGCATTTGTATAATCACTTAAGAATCACATACATGGATAATATACGTCAAAACTAGAGTCGTTAACCCTTTTCTTTACATCATTTATGGATTTGCCAAATTCTTTTTTTACCTTGTTTTATTTTTTCTCGTGTATTAAGTCTGAGAAATTTCATTCTATGCGTAAAAATATGCTCCTTCAAAGACCAACGTATAATAAGAAATTTTGATTTTTTAAAATAAAATTTAAGTTTTACAAATGAAAAAATAAGTATTAGGTGTGAATTTTGTCCATTTATAGGTCTATCCGACTTGCACTCTGAATTAATCAGAATTTTTATGGCTGCTAACGGGGTATCCTATGTAAAAAAATTTTTATTAAAAAAAATTATTATTATTCAAAAATAAAATTTTTATTTTATTTTTAATTAATAAATAGATCAAATAATTATTGAAACACTATACAATTAAGAATTAAATTTTCTTTTTAAATAAAATAAAAAATAATTTTGAGAAAAAAGATTATTAAATCATTTCTTTACAGGTAAAAATTTTTAACCTTATTGTTGATGTATGGACAGGAATAAGATACATATTTCAAATATAAAATAGAAATTTTCGTCAGACCATACGCTACATGACAATATTCGATTAGTTTCTACATCTAATGTGAGCACAAACGAAAGGGTGGTGACAAACGACGAAAAAGAAAGCAAAAACCAGTAGCAAAACCAAACAAGTTGGATATTACATAATATGAACAATGTGATTTTTAAAAAAAAAACTACTAACTGTTTGACTCGGTTGCTTATCAAGTCTAAAAGTCATGCTTTATCTATATTTTATTGGCATTACTGATTATTTTAAGAGCACAACTATCAGTGAAGTTTTCAAGAGATGGGTTGGGTTTTGCCTGAGTTTGGTGATATGGTCTTGAAAGAAGGAGTCTGATCCCTGACTTCTAATTTCAACTATTTGGATTAACAAATAATGTAATTTGTACTTTGAAAACAATGAATATCTACTTGTGAGTGTACTAGTCAACTTTTGGAAACAAGAACTCCACTAGCAAAGATAAAATGAAATGAGATATAAGAATTTTTATAACCCAGAAATGTATTATATATTGATTCAAGAAACTACATATGTATCATATGAGTCAGTTGCTCTGACTATTGATTCCTGTTTTTTTTTTTAAGTAGTTAGTGGGAAATGAAGGATAATTTGTCTGACTTATGTCATTTTGTTTTGGATTTAAAGTCTAATAGTTGAAAATCAAATATTTTTTTTTAACTATTAGTAATTAGGACTCATTAACACTTATTAATCTGGTTCGATCCTCAGTAGGATTATAAAAATAATAAAAGTCAGTTAACAGTTAATTTAACACTATTGAATATACCAAGACTTAAATTCAAAATGTTACTTAAATGAAAATAACTTCAACTCCTTATCAACAATAAACTAAAATATATTTTAACAATATTTTTGACATAAGATTAATTTTTGTTCATCTTAAAAAAATATTTGTTGTGGTAGAATATAGCAACAGCTTTTCAGAATTACAACTTTAATATGCTCCTCAATTTTTTTTAAAATATTCCCATTCAGAACTTTTGAAAAGTATATATATATATAAACAAGTTTCCAATTGAATTTGTGAATTAAAAATGGGTAAAAAAAAAAAAATCTCAAGTAAAACATAAAACATCAATGCATAGAGACAGAGAAAGCAAGGGACCAACAGCAATATATACACATATAAGAAAGGAACAAACAAGTGAATAAGAAGTGAAGTTGAAGACTAATAGCAGAGTCTTCTTTTATTTTTTCTTTTTCTTTTTTTTTACTCCTTAGCACAGAAAGCGAAGCTTCTCTTTCCATCATTATTATTTCTCACCTTCTTCCCTTCACTTTTCTCACTCTCACTCTCACTCTCACTCTCCTATTTTTCTTCACTACATAAGCTCAGCATTGCACTTTAACATATACAGAACGAAGGTTAATAAAAGAAAAAGAACAGAGTACAAGAAGAGGGCAAAAGCAATGGAATTTGATCTTGAAAATCCATTGACAAGCTTCAATGAACATCAATCTGATACTATCCAAGATCTGTTTGCCTCTGAATCTGATCATATGCCTTCAAAAAACTTCTTAAAATGCTTGAAAACCTGCAACTTCTATTCTTCTTTTCGTCAAGAAGCCATTTCTCTCATTTTACAGGTACAAAGAGAGAAAGAAAAAGGAATCAACTACAAACACAATTGCACTACTTCGATTATTGGCTTTTCTTGTTTATTTCTTGTGTTTCAGTTTTGGTCTAATCTTGTGTTAGTTGCGCAGGCACAGTATTCTTGCAACTTGGAACCGTTCTTTGCTTATCTTGCAGTTAATTACATGGATCGTTTCATCTCCAGGCAAGAAATCCCGGTATACAACTGAAATAATGTCATGTTTTTGGTACCTAATTTTCCTCCTTAAACAAGGGTTTTTTTTTCCTTTTCTTGAATTGTAAATTTTACCAGCCTTGCATCTTTTCATTTTTTTTTTGTTGTTGATTGTATTGGTTTGGTATTTGCAGCAAGAGAAGCCATGGATTCTTCGACTTCTTGTAATATCCTGCCTTTCTTTGGCAGCAAAGATGAAGGACGCACACTTACCACTCTCCAATTTACAGGTAAATTGCAATATATTATTATATCTTCATTGATAGCATAAGATTGGCCTGGTAAAAGAAACTTATGTGAAAGATTCAAATAATGAAACAGAGAGGAGAAGGTTTCATCTTCGACATGCAAACAATTAATCGAATGGAGCTACTCATTCTTGGTGCTTTGGATTGGCGAATGAGATCCATAACACCTTTCTCTTTCGTACACTTCTTCATTTCTTTTTTTGAACATAAAGATCCACCATTAACACAAGCTCTCAAAGATCGAGCTACAGAGATTATTTTTAAAGCTCATCATGGTAATTGTCACTACGTATACTCTTCAGATTCAATGTTTCATAAGATATGTTGCTCAAAGCATACGAATAACTCTATTTTTTTTTTCTTTGAATTGCAGAAATCAAGTTACTAGAATTCAAACCATCTATTATTGCAGCATCAGCTCTTCTTTTAGCAGCCCATGAACTGTTCCCGTTGCAATTTGATTCTTTCAAATGTGCAATTTTCACTTGTGAATGTGTAAATAAAGTAAGCAAAGCAAGATCGAAATTTTATTGCTTGAGGTTGTGATTTTACTGGTGTTTTTTTTTTTAATGTTGATGAAAATGGTTTCAGGACAACCTGCTAAAATGCTTAAATGCGCTGCAAGAAATGGCGGAAATGGAATGGTATGAATCAACGTTGGATACAGTTTCGAGCACACGAACACCATTGAGTGTACTGGACAGGCATTGCGCCAAATCAGAAAGTGAGACGACCAGCATCACTACAGCAACTGCATTGACAGGGAAGAAAGAGATCAAACGGCACAAAACGTTTGGGTACCACAGCAGCAAGTGAAAATAATGATTAATGACGGTCCAGCTTAATTTCACAGACGCGAACAGAGAGGATAAATGACACTGGAGGACTCTGCAATTTGGTCCATTTCTCAAGCAGCCTATATCACTAGTTATGACCACTATGCCAGAACCCACACATGGATCAGCTTGAAATGAGTCTTATCTTCATAAAAAAAATTAAAAAAAAAAAAGCAAAAATAAGTTTATGGGTTTCTGGAATGGGATTAGAAGGTGGCACTGGGAATGGGAGGGACCAAGAAGGACAAAACAGAGCTTTGAATGTTATGTCACTTTGTTTGTGTTTAGGCTTTTGGGTGAGGAGTTTGGTCGTGTCTGTTGCCCGGTGGCAGAAACCCAATTACAATTTTTATTTTTTCCTTTCCTTTTACTGTTTGAACCAAATGTCAATGGCATCCGTGCCAATTTTAGCCTCATTTCAAGTTTAATAACGCAATTTATATTGAATATGAAAATTTCATAATTGATCTTTGTATTCATAAATTATTTTTTACATGTTAGATTTTTTTCTCACTACACTCTAATTAATACAAGTTGATTCAAATTATACAAGCTTTAAAAATCCCTTAATAATTTTTTTTTTTCTGAACCACTGATAATCGAAGTTTCGATCCGGGCAAAATTATAAGAGAGATAAAAGTTTTCAACAACTAATTTAACACGGCTGCATATATCAAAATTTGAATTCGATACCTCGCTTAAGCGGGAATAACCCCTGTTAGTTGATTCTAATTGTTAGAAACTAATTTAATACTGATATACATACATAGCACGTCTTACAAGTTGAAATGCTATGTTTTTTTTTTTTAAATTTTTTCTTCTGAAATAACAAGGAAATGAATTTCTTGAGAAATTCAAAAAATGAAATGAAGTGCATATCATAGTCAACGGGCATAGAAATAAATTCGGTTAAATAAAATCTTAAAAAAAGAAGAAAAAAAAATTCTGGCGGGAAATAAATTACAGGTAGTATTGTTGGTACTGGTACATGTGGTGTGTGCGGGTGAACGAGAGGATAAGAGAGAATAGACAACGTAGAAGACACGAAGCTTTCTTAAAGATTGTAAGTATCTTTGTCAAAAAAGAAAAGGTCCATTCATCTCCTTCAAACTAATCTGTCTTTAAATGCCATTGAATTCATTATCTTTGTTTGTCTTGTTGAAGCTGTAAAATCCGAAAGGACCATTTCTATTACTATTGTTGTTTCCTCAACATTTTTGCCTGCTATGCCTATGACCATTGGATTAGAAACTTGTTGAAAAAAAAAAGGGTCTCGAGTCGACATCTTGAGCATTACATGCGTTCAACTTTTACGTTGTCATAAAAAGATTTCAGCCACTTTAGTTGATAGTGAAAGTCCTCTGGCAAAATTTTTAGCAAATCTATACCAATTAAGGCTGCATGATGCAGAAATGCTTATTAAGTTTCTGGTGTTGCAGAATATAAAGGAGATAAGAAGAAGCCCTACAGTTGGCTGCACATTGTGATAAAATGCAAATTTTTTTTTTTTGTAAGATCAATTTTGATTGAGCAGAGATGTGCACAGCACCACCTCCCTAGCACATTTATCCTCTCAAAACATGTCCAGTTTCCAAAATTTAGCAGGTGTTTGTGTGTTGTCAATGTAACATGGGCTTCCAGAAAAGACACCTTTGTGAGATTGTGGCTTTAAGCTGAGTTCTGTTTCAAGCAACCATTTCAGAAACCTTGAAAATAGCTTAAATCCTGCTGCTGCAGCCCAACCTACCTCAAACAGAGCTTAACCTGAAAAAACATGTCAAGCCCAACCTCTATTGAAAACACATCAGAATGGGCTTACATTATTGCAACTTTTACACTGCTTGTAGTTTAGCTTTTTTTTTTTCGTTTTTTTGAAAAGGGACAATAATTTGCTGGCGATGACTAAACTAACAAAACAAGAAGACTTCAAGAAGGAAAAAGTCTCCGCAAATCAATTTCCATTTACTAATCCATTTTATTTGCAGTGATAAGCAGAAGGAATATGGCTCAAGAAATTGAAAGCTATCTACTGGAAAAACTCAAGAAGGGTCTTGAATCCTCTAAAGTTCCTTTAGCTAAAGAATTTAAACGTCTGATCCGACGGCTTGAAGAAGAGCTTGAGTCTTGCTCTCCTTCAGATATACCAGCACTCAGGGCAAACCTCTATTCCCTTAATGATGTTTTTATCAAATGTCAGGCATTATCAGGTAAACATACTCTGTTTTCTCCTTCTTTATGTGAGATTAAGCAGGATTTGTCAAAGATCAAGGCCCATATCGAAATAAAAAAAGCAGCGAACAGCAGTCAAAATGGAAACAGTAGTCTACCAGCCCAGGAGAACAATGCGCAATCGGCTTTATCTGATGCTGCTTCAAGTGTCACACTTCCGCCTCGGGTTTATGGCTTTGAAGATGAAGTGATGGCATTGGAGAAATCGCTTGTTCGACAACGGAGTAGCGATGATTCTTTCAAGGCAATTGGGATTGTAGGAATTGGAGGTGTTGGCAAATCTACGCTTTGTCGGGAACTTCTTTCTCAACCAACGGTGAAGAGCTTTTTTATTCCTAGGATTTGGGTTGACATGTCAACAAGGCACAACGAAGATCCTGATCCGGAGATTGGTATTGTCAAGAGAATACTGGATTCGCTTGGTGTTGAAGAGGAGATGGTGACGACTATTTCTGGTGAATATGGTCTTGGTGGGCTGATATGTGCTGTTCATGTTGAGCTAATGCGCAAGAGATATTTGATTGTCTTTGATAATGTTCAGGATGCAAACAACTGGAATAGCAACTTGAATGCTTCGCTGCCTCGTGATGTGAAGTGGGAAGAACGACTGGCTTATGGATTGCCAAAGGGATATGGAGGGACTGTTATTGTCACAAGCAGGAATGAGGAAGTACTGAAGATGATGGTGGAAGAGGAGAATATACACCGTCTGTTGCCTCTTTCAAACAAAGATTTATGCTGGGATATATTCAGTGATGAAGCAGGCGATGAATTGAAAAAATACCCCTTAATTGAAGAACTGAAAAGGGAAGTGATACAAAAGTGTGGTGGAGTTCCATTAGCAGCAAAAATCATGGGGCATATTATGAAAGAAAAGAAGATCACAGAGGGATCTGTGCCTAGTCCAGCCATTGAAACACAGCCATCGATAGACAGCAACCCAGCTAATCAATGATTGTTGTAATGCCAAGTTTTGTTTTGTTTTTGTTCCTTTTCTTTTTAGGTGAGGACGTGAGGGGAAGTAATGCATTTCATTTCTGTATAATTTATAGAAAATTCATGTCAGTTCTAGTTCCTCATTTATTTAACATCAATCGGAAGTTTCAGAGCAATCCAAGTTCCATATCTATATTTATGCATTGATGTTGCAACTAAGACAGCAAAAAAAAAAAAAAAAAAAAAAATTTCAATATCTAGTCATATACCCTGTTTGATATGCCATAAAAAGTGGATTTTTATCTTATAGTGATCCATACCACAACCCGACTGTTTTTTGAACAGATGCAGGACGCTAACTTTTCCAAAAGTCATTTCTTTTAAAAAAGTTTGAACATTGTGAATGGTGGCGTCTTGGCAAGAAAAGAGGACCTCGTGACCCGCCAAAGTTACAGTGTCTCTTAACGACAATGAATAAATGGCAAAACCCCACTGAATGTTTATCATCCAACTTCAAAAACTAGGCAAACTAACTTTGCTGCATGTCAAAGACTGAAATAGAATATAGCTAACTTCAAAAACTAGGCAAACTAACTTTGCTGCATATCAAAGACTTGAAATAGAATATAGCTCAATTAGAAGCCTTCTTGAAAAAGTGAAAGTCATGAGCTGCACAAAGCAAAAATGCCAGTACGTAAGCTCGGACCTTCCATCTTTTTGAAGAAAAAAGGGACCTCACAGAGAACAAAAGCTATCCTGAGATCAAATAAAAAACTTAAACAAGAATCACAAAACTTTTCCAGAATGAAATTGCCTTAAATGCCTAATAGTGACAGCAAGGAAATCTTGTTTATCTATGAAGAGATATGCACGCACATGGAGCAAATTTATTTGCATAAATCTGTCTAGTAACCAGCATTTTGATGAATTATGAAACTGTAGCAGTGACATATGGGCAAAGCTACACATCAGCATTGAACAGCAGAATTTGGGGGTGGTCTGCCACCCCACACAGTCTTCGTAAATGTCCAAATTAACTTGTCTTATGAATCTGGAGGACAAAGCAATTCAATAACAGGCAAGAAACAAATATCCCCTACAGTCCATTGAGATATTAAAGCCTTCTGAAAGTGATCAGCTTTCATATATCAGAATTCAACAGAAATCAATATGTAACATCATTAAATGACAAGGGTAATCATCAGAAATGAGCAACTCCCTTGTTTGTTTCTTTTATAGATAATTATCTTAGAGAGGTTTATTACATGACCTCAATAAAGAAGAGAAAATCCATCTAACAAATGCCAAGCTAATAAATCAAAAGCATCGCTTATACGAAATAGCACCTAACGAATAAAACAAATGTAAAGACATAGGGGCATCAAACTTACAAATATTTGTTAGAAACTTACATAGACCTACTAGCAAGGAATGACCAACTAAAATCTAATTCTTCCAGCTGTTTCTTGTCTGACAGCAATTTTCTGTTCAGCCATACTCCATTCTCATCACAGGGGAAGAAAGTCAGCTTAGGGCATTTAACTTTCTCCAAATATATCAAGTCTGGAAATGCATCTCGCAGTTCTCTCCATTCCATTTTCAAATCACTCAAGTATTTGACACGCAGTATTTTAACTCCCCAGTTGTCATTTCCTCCTCGAGAGTAACACAGATCACTTAAGTTTCCTCCTCTGATGTAGAGTTTCTTAAGGCACTCTAGTTTTCCAGGCATCAACCAACTGGGAGCTAGAGTCCCCGGATAACATTGGAGATCAAGTTTCTCCAAATCTTTAGGAAGTTTCATTGGAGTGAGGGCAGCTGATCTTTTGTAACTTTCGGTAACATCAGTCTTTGTTTCTACTTTGTCAAGAGATTTCCTTCCCCACATAATCGTTAACTTTCGAAGCGCTGTAATGTGCTGGAGAGCATCCAGCTCTTGACCTGTAGGGAAATCCTCCTTAATTGTGAAGATACTCAATTTCCTTAGCTTCCGCAATCCTACCAAATCATCAAGAGTACCAGAATTTTTTATTTTTCGATCACTGATTACAAATCCCTTAAGGACTTGGAGTTTTGCGAGAGAACCGAACCCCTTAGGCATGTAATCCAATAAGTAGCACTCAGAAACATCCAAGTATGTGAGGTTCTTAAGTGACACTATCTTTTTTGGAAGTGCCTCTAGAGTGTGGCATGCATTAAGATCTAAAATCCTTAAATTGGGGAGGTTCCATATAGTATCAGGAAGCGCATTTACTCTGGAAACACCGTTAAGGCTGAAATATTTTAAGTACTTCATATTTTTCAAACCCTTCAAAAATTCAATGCCTTCTACTTCAATGTGCCTTTTAGATTCCTCCTCTTCTGTGTGCTTCTTAGAGGAGTCATCCCACCTTCCAAGACAAAGAACATTAACATTTTTCATCCTCAAGAACAATTCCACCTCTAGATCAGGAAAAGGATCACTGACATTGAACAAAGTTCGCAGTTTCTCTGCTCCTGGATGACTACTTCTCTGCAAACTATCATTATTTTTCATCAACACCTGTCGCGAGTATCCCTCCTCAGTTTTCACCAAACACGCCCTCTGACATGAAGAGAAGTCAGCAGTGGGATTTCCCATTCGATCAAACCTTAAAAACCCAGCTTTATCAGCACGAGCAATAACTGCATAACGAATCAGTGAATGCATTTTAAATCCAATCAATCTCTTCTTCTTCAAAACAGGCTCAATAAATCCTTTCTCCCAGAATTCCTTTAAAATCTGATAAGCAATTTCCTCAGCAGCAATCTTGTTTTTCTCTTCATTTTGACCATTGGGAGCAGACTGATCATCATCATCATCATGAGGGCCAATAAAACCCTCTCCAACCCACCAATACATTAAAACCCTTTTCTTGACAACAGCACCCTCAGGAAACACAGCAAAGCACAGCAAACAAAGCTTAGACCTCAAATCAAGCCTATTATAACATTCCTCAAAATCTTTAAAAACCAAACAAGATTGAAACTTTTCATTTAAATGCAATTGAAGAATCTCATCAATGAAGTTACGAGCGTCAAACCCACTAACAGCTTCAATTATATTCCTACGGCCTTCACCAGCCAAACCCATCAAATGAGTTGATGGGATTTGAAGCTTTAACTTCATTACCATATTAGTAATGGCTTTAACATTAGCATGAAGTCTTTTAGTAGGGAAAGCAATTTGGGGTTGGTGTATGTATCGTATAACATCATTAAGGTTTTGTACTTGTTTTTGAAGAGTGGTGAATTGTTTACTTACACTGAATTCAAGATCCTTGAGTTTCCCAAAGGAAATTCGGATAAAGTTCAGATCTTTGTCTAATCTTTCCAATCGATTGTGAATTTTTTGATAGTCTTCATGGCGAGAATGACTGCTAGCGCTGCTACTACCATTGTTGCTAGCGCCACCGTCGTTGGTGGTGGAGGCGGTTGTGTTTGCTGGGGGTAAAGGAATGGACTCTTTGGCATTGGAGAGAAGAGTGATCAATTCTGGGATGGATTTGATGATATTGTCTAAATCTGGATCTGTTACTGCATCCTTAGCATCATTTTGTCGTGCAGAGGACATGTTTCACAAGCAAGGAGACTGCACTGAACTGGTAAAATTCGGGGAGAATATCTGATAAAATGAAAGAAAATGGTGTTTTAGACTTGAGTTTAGGAATGTTTCATTAAAGAACTTTCTCTCTTTTTTCCTCCACTAAAAAAGTAGTACCACATCGTGAATCCAATCAAAATCATTTAAAAAATAATTTTTTTAATGCTTAATTCCATGACAAGAACACATAGTCAACGGTTGCAAATGGGTGTTTTCTTACCATAATCATAGGATTAGTTAAACATAAGGAAAAAAAAATGAAGTCTTTGTTTATTTATTTCAGTACATGATATTTTATAAGCTTTTGTTACAGTATAAATGTTTATATTTATATAAATAAAATAAAAATTATTAAATTTTTTTATTTAATTATAATTATTAATTATTTTTATATATCAATATCTATAATTTATATTAATAATTATTATTAAATAAATATTAATCTAATTATTATAATTTTATTTGTATACGTACACATATTAGATAGAAAAAATGCACTTTAACCCTATGTACTCTCAATTTTTTTGACATTTCATCCTTATATTTTTATTTTGGCACATTGCCTTTGTAATTTTAATTTTTTTCTATTTAATTCTTATAATTTTATCTTTAACAATTAAATCCTTAAAATTTCTAAAATAATTCAATTAAATTTATTAAAAATTTCAAAAACTTTATATTTTTAATTTTTATCTAATTGAAATGTATATCATATATTTTTAGTAAATTATAATATTAGAAATATTTATAATTTTATAAATTTTAAAAATATTTATAATAAATATTATAGATTTTAATTGTTCATAAATATTTAAATAATTAAAAGATATTAATGAAAAAATAATACACAGTAAAATTTTATATGTGTATAAAAATTTTAAATTTTATATTATAGTAAATTTTTATTTACTATAATATTAGCTTTAAAGTTATGAAATTTAAATTAATACTTGTTGTTGTATAATTTATTTTAACTTATAAATTATACAATATAGTTTTTGGACATCAATTATAAATATATTTGGATAGATATGATAAATTTTATATGTGTGAATATAATTTACTATATTTCATTTACTACATAGCTTATGTGTCTTTTTTATTAGTTAAAATTTTATCGTGTATTATTTTTTCATTAATATCTTTTAATTATTTAAATATTTAATGAACAATTAAAATCTAAACTATTTATTATAAATATTTTTAAAAATTCTAAAATTATATATATTTCTAATATTATAATTTACTAAAAATAAATGATCTAGATTTCAATTAGACAAAAATTAAAAATATAAATTTTTTGAAATTTTTAATAAATTTAATTGAATTATTTAGAAATTTTAAGGATTTAATTGTTAAAAATAAAATTATAAGGATTAAATAAAAAATTAAAATTATAAGGACTAAACTGGATATTTTTTACTCAATAAGGGCTCAATGTCTAAAAATTGAAAGTGCTAGGGTGCAATGTACCAAAATAAAAATATAAGAGTAAAATGTCAAAAAAATTAAGAGTACAGGGCCTTAGGATGGTTTATTCCAATTAGATATAATGTATTGAGAATAAATAATTTTTTTATATTAAGAACATTTGTAGAAATTAAATGTGATATGAAAATTTAGATTTAGAAAAGAAAAAAAATTTCATTAATGCTATTAGCCCATATAGATCCCAATTCTGAAACCAAGCCTATAGAAAGAACAATCATTGTGCATTCTTGAAAGGAGTAGAGACACTATATATATTTAATTAGATTTATTTCGTACTTGAAAGCATCAGAAGTTCATCCAAAAATCATTGTTATATTCACTACGAGTAGCATGTGGATAAATGGTCCCTTGAAGCCACATTTGAACGGGGTCCCTTGTCCCATAATTCTCCAAAATCTCCAACTCTTCACTTGAAAATGGCTGTTCCCCCCAGCTTTGAACTTCTGCACCACTCACCTCCCTGCTCTGCCTTTTATCATTTTTGTTACAGTCAGGATTACAGCTCGAAGATGACTGCCCCATCAAGCTTTTGAGTGGGTCTTCAGGTAAATCAGTTAAACGAACGTCATGCTCTATGATCCGGTCATGAGAGTTTGTGGAGGAATCCACAGTACTAAATGACTTTGATGACACTGAGATCGCATTGGATCTTTCAGAACATGATGCTTCAGGAGTAGAACACGAAGAATTTGAGACATCAGCTTCAGATATATTCATCTGTTGCAATTGATGATCAATTTGAATATTGTTCTTCAACAGTTTTTTCAAGTGGGTGTGCCAATAATTCTTTATTTCATTGTCTGTCCTTCCTGGCAGTCTTGAGGCTATTGCAGACCATCTGACCAGCAAAATAACATTAATAAATAATCAGGTACGATCATATTTAGACCTAATTAAGCTGCATGTAATGAATTCCTCACTTTGCTAACATCCATACTTTTATTTGATTAACCAACACAGCCTGTCTAAACCAGGAAAAACCATATATTAAGCTCTTGTACATATGTATCAAGCTCTTGTACATGCATATGATTCGACTCAAAACTCAAAAGTTAATAATATACATATGAGAAGATGAGCTATATATAATACCTATTTCCCAGTGATTCATGCAGATTGATTATGGTTTGATCTTCTTCCTTGGTGAAGTTTCCACGCTTTATATTGGGCCTCAAGTAATTCATCCAACGAAGCCTACAACTCTTCCCTGATCTTGACAAACCTAAAAGAAAAACAAAACAATTAAGGCAAATTATTGCAGTATTCTGATGCTTGTATTCAGACTTCAAGTACTATAAGTTGGACAATTAATACTTACCAGCAGCTTTTGGCATCTCATTCCAATTCCAAATTCCATATCTGTTAATATAAGCAATCAACTTCTTGTCTTCTGCAGGACTCCATGTCCCTCGTTTCAACAGACCTTGCTCAGATTGTGGAGTCGAAGAACCAGTCATCATATTATTCTCTGCGAGTCTTTCTTGAACAACTTTTCCACCTTAAAATCAATTACTTAAAGCTACAGGAGTCATATGTGAACATTGATTCCTGTAAGAAAACGTGTTCCAGGGATTACAAATTTTCCAACTTTTGCACATGGAGGAAGCAAGCATCTATTCAGGGTGATGTGCTTGTTATTATCATTTTTCTTTTTGTGATTAGAAAATATAGAAAGCAAAAAATAGCGGTCAAAACAACAGTTCCACGATGCCAACTATGCTATACTAATTAAGAGTTGACAATCCCAGTCATATCTACTTACAGTCATTGTTTATGCTGTGGGCAATCTATGCTTATTGCTAAAATAATTCACTAAAAACTAACAATCCATCTGTTTACATGAGACTGTTCTTGTTTAAATGATATTTTAGATTCGAGTCGTAATGTATGCAATATTATTAAATTAATTATTAAAATTTTTTATGATATTTATAATTATATTCGAATCAAATCACATTAATTAAAATTCAATGATCTATGAGTTATAGAAAGGAAAAAAAAAATCACCAAAAGTCATTATATACCATCTTATTTCAACCACACTATAATTATTTTTTTTCTTTACGTAATTTCTGTTGGGAAAATTGGACAGTGTTGGTGTAGCGAAATAATATTAACTGAGACAAATAAAAATTACTGCAGAAATAATCAAACAAACAAATATATAGAGCCGGTCAAACCGGCAGATGGGTGAATAAGATAGGCAATAAAACCTGTCGTATAAATAATAATAAATGACACCAAAATTTTAACGTGGTTCACCCTTAGTGTTGGGCTACGTCCACGAGACAAACTCTGAAAAATTCTTCCACCATAAAAATAGCAGGTACAAGAGAGAGTCTTCTCTAGATTAACACTAGAGGTATACAATAAAAGATATCTCACCAAAATAGTGGCACTCAAAGTGTTTCCTACACCCCAAAAATAATTTCCTCACTATTTGTCACTCACCATTTGAGAAAAAATTCCCAAACCCTTAAAACTCTCTCACTCTCATTAAAGAAAATTTTTTTTCCTCACAAGCTTCCTTTCCTTTTTTCTTATTTTGCTTGTGGCTCTATTATGTTTCTTCTCCCATATGCAAGGCCTTTATATAGGCTATAGAATGTAGAAGAAACAAAAAAAATTTTGACATTTTTTTTCTTTTATGGCTGCACCGAAATCTGTGCAGCCATTTTTGACTTTTTTTTTTAACTTTTTAAATGTGGGCTCCTCTCTACTAGGAGGTACCCATCAATTCTCCCCCTCCCGACTATGTGGAGGTCATCATCATCCCGGCGGCCAATCGACAGAATTCGAACTTCTCCCTTGGTAGAGTCTTTGTTAACATGTCTGTTCCATTTTCATCTGTATGGATCTTCTCAAGCTGCAACAGTTTCTTCTCCAATACATATTGTATCCAGTGATATCTCACATCAATATGCTTTTACCTTGAGTGAAAGGAGGAATTCTTACCAAGGTGGATAGCACTCTGACTATCACAAAATAGCTCGTGTCTATCTTGTTGAAAACCAAGTTCATTTAAGAACTTCTTCATCCATAACAACTCTTTATAAGCTTCAGTTGTTACAATAAACTCTGCTTCAGTGGTAGACAAAGCAACACATTTCTGTAATTTTGACTGGCATGACACAGCTCCCCCTGCAAATGTAATCAGGTAACCTGAGGTTGACTTTCTCGAGTCAACATCACCTGCCATGTCTGCATCTGTGTATCCAGCTAGCAAAGGTTTGGCATCTCTAAAACATAAGCATATTTTGGACGTTCCACGAAGGTGCCTGAAAATCCATTTCACTGCAGCCCAGTGTTCCTTTCCAGGATTTGAAAGGAATCTACTCACAACTCCAACTGAGTGTGCAATATCTGGCCGTGTACACACCATGGCATACATTAAACTACCAACTGCTGAAGCATATGGAACTTTATCCATCTCTTCTTTCTCCTTATCTGTGGAAGGGCATTGTTGAGAAGTCAATCTAAAGTGATTAGCAAGAGGACAGCTAACCGCTTTAGCATTGTACATGTTGAACCTCTGAAGTACCTTCTCAATGTACTTTTCTTGTGATAACCATAGTTTCCTAACGCCTCTGTCTCTTACAATCTTCATGCCAAGAATCTGCTTCGCTGGTCCCAAGTCCTTCATCGCAAAAGACTTACTCAACTGCTTCTTTAAGCTGTTGATTCTGGAAACATTTCGACCAATAATCAACATGTCATCTATATAAAGCAATAACACAATAAAATCATCA
>CATIWM010132726.1:0-10745 GCA_949671775.1 Mallotus repandus | reverse complement strand
ATTAATATGTAAACTAGAATATTTTTAAAAGTAAAATGAATTAAATGAACAATTTATTATACTTTTATTGAATTAAAGCTTGAAAATTGAAAAAATAATATAAATAGGTTAAAATTTGGCAAAAAAAAAAAAAATTCAGCGACGGATTTCAAATTCCATTGCTAAATTAGTAACGGAATGCCAAAATTCGTCGCTAATTAGTGACAAGATGCCAAAATCTATTGCTAATTAGCGACAGATTTTGAAATTTGTCGCTAAATTTAAATTTTTTAAAAGAATTTATACTATTATGAAATTTTAAATATTTTGAAAACTTAGCGATGAAATTTAGTTTTCGTCGCTAATTGCTGTTTCCGTCGCTGAATTAGCGACAAATTTTATTTTTCATCGCTATTTTAGCGACGGAATAGATTCCATCGCTATTTTTGCTACGGAATTACATTTCCGTCGCTAAATAGCTATGAAATTTAATTCCATCGCTAAATTGATATTTTCTAGTAGTGTCAGCTTTCTCTTCTTCGTTCACTACTCAAACGAGCTCTGATTGACCTAAAATTTGGTACCCAATTATTTCTCAATGTCCTCTATGTATTGATGGCATATGTTTGAGCAGATTTAGCTCGAAAAAATCTAGATTTTAATTTGAAGTTTCAGCCTAAGGTTGATGAAGTTGGAACTTTTATCTCATTGCAAATCAGTTAAGGTCATTATTTTTATTTCATTCCCCACTATCTCAAGAGTCTATAGATGCTAATTTCGCGTCCTATCTCCATCGGTGGAATATTTGGTGAATTTTTAGGTAATTTTCCATTTATTTTTAGATCTCCTTATTCTATGAGTATTTTGGATTTTTTGAGACTTTAAAAATGTTTTATAAATTTTGGAGAATATTTTGGTATAAATTGTTGGGTCTGGTGTTGTGTTTTCCAGTGAGAATTCGGCGGGTACTACCCGGATTCCTGTGGTAAACAGTAACTAGCCCGGAAAAATTTTGAGATATTTTTAATAAATAGAGTAAATTGTAGTGATCATTTCTTGTAACTGGACCGAAGTCCAATTCCTTGTGGATTTTGAAATAAAAATCCTAGAGTGCATATGGGGGAAATTACATAATTCTATATATATTAGTTTAGTTCATTTGAAAAATTATTTGAGCTGAAAATGTTCATTTTAGTATTTTTAAGGTTATTTTGATTAATTTTGAATTTTTATAATTTTTCCAAGCCTTTTGAGAATTTATTTAAAGCTATTTATTAAATAAATATTATTTATTTTAGAGCATTCGGAAGCAAGAGGTGTAGAGCAAAGACAGCCGAGGACATGTCAACTAGCACGCTCCGCCTGTGAGTTAATTTTATGAAATGTTTGTTGAGAATATTTAAATTAGAATTTTCATATGGCTAATATAATATTCAAGTTGATTATATGAATTTATTTATGATTTTATATATTACCACATGCATGATTATTCATTCTATTATCATGAATAATATTTGGAAAGATGCTTAGTGGAATTTGTTTTATTAGATATAAATGGATTTAGAGAAAATGATAGAACGTGCTACCTGGTGGATGTCACTATGACCATGTGCACACTGGTTGAGATCTCGAGTCTGAAAAATATGTGGATTAGCTCGGTTGAGGTTGTTCTCTCGGGCAATGTTATAGTCGTGGCTCAGTGGAGGTTGATCTCTAGGGCAATATGTAAATTGAGCTCGATGGAGTTTGTGCTTTCAGACCGGAAATAAAGATGTAACTCGGTTGAGGTTGTTCTCTCGGGACATTTAAAATGGATTAAGTGATTGGACTGCGGCCGTAACTCGATTGAAGTTGATCTCTCAGGACGATAGTCATTTGGATTTAAGAGAGCTAAAAAGGCTATTAGAGTTGAGGTTTAGGGTTCTACCATATTTTCCACCAAAAATTTTAATTTATACGATTTCATATGAGAATTTCATATATAAGTGATTTGTGAATTCTAGAAGGAATTTTATTTAAATATAATTTGAGTAAAGTAAAGGATTTTAAATATTTAAATTTATTTTATTTAAAAAGGTTTTAAATAACTATTTTTAAACCAACATGCATTTAGTAAAATTGATTCTCTCAATGAGGTTTAATTTCCCTCAATTTATTTTTCCAAGATCTTACAGTTAGTCTGGTATTGATCGTCGTCTGCATCGGGTTTCTTCTTCTTCAGCTATTTTATGTAGGTATATTTAATACTTATATTGTGTATTAAATTCTAGACACCACAGTAGTAGATGGTTTTTTATAACTTATATTGTGGGTTTTAAATATGTTTGACAAATATGTACTTGATTATGGTGGATTTATTGTGGATTATGGTTTTATTGTTTAGTATTGATTGGTTTTTATTGCAAAAAATTTCTAAAGCTTACTACAGGTTTTGGGAGCTGCATGCTTTCCCATTCCCTAGTACCTGTCACATGCCCTTTTGGGTTCGGGTCGTGACACAAAGCTCCATAAAATAAAGTTTCAATTATTCAACTTCTTTCATTGAGCAAAACTTTGAGAGTTATCAGTTAACTACACAAATGACTTGTTGTATATATATGGTTATATTTAATATGTTAAAAGATGGTGATAGACGTCGCTAGTAGCTGTTAGAATAGTTAGTTAGTGATATGTTATATGATGTGTTAATTCCACATTGAGGAAAAGAAGAAAAGTAAAAGAGTGTATAAATAGTATTACACCCAACAATTTAAATTTAGTTGGAGGGAAATTTGAAGAGAAATTTTGGGCTAATATTTAAATGTCAAAGATTGGACTTGGACTTGGACCTTGGTTCAAAACAAATAACAATATACATATATACTATTATTTTATTATTATTATTATTTGTTAATAATTAACAGTTATTGTTGGTTATTTTTTTATTTAACCAATAGCAATATCTCTTCAAACGTAACATATCAGTATTTTAAATACTGGTCATTTGTACATAATACATATTTTTTCTTTTTCTCATTATAAAAACAAAACATTTTTTTCTTTCTTTGTTCTTGTTGAGCATTTGGATATTTGCTCTCTCAATACTAATTTTTGCTTTTATAATCTTGGAGGGATTTTGCCATTAATTAACCATGAAGCAAATATAGTGGGGGCAAATATTCCTTACGGATAGTGATTACACAATCAAAACACTCTTATTTTCTATATTATTTCTAATAGTAGCAAGGTCAAGGTCAAATAAAAATAATTTTTTAAATTACAATTTTGGCCTTCTTTTACCTTGTGATACAAAGGAGCAATTTAATTTGGAAAAAGACCTCATGATCATTTGTAGTGGACAACAACAAACAGTTTATGTCATTACCTGTGACATTACACATTATTTTGTATTATACATATATAACACTAAGTTTTTTTTTAATAAGGGAAGTTTCATTAATAGGAAAGGCTATCTCTAACCAAAATATTCAAAACAACATCAGGAGGAGAAGACCACTAACACATTACACATTGTTTTGTATTAGGCATTCCACAACTTGTTCTACAATATATAGTATATATTAAGGGTCGTAAAGTTGATTTTGGCAACTACATTTCCAGACAACAGGATAATATTCTTCATATTCTTGAATATGAAATTTTGGAGAATCGACTGTGACTGCTTTGCATGGCAAGCGACCGTTGCACTTATTCACACAACTAGGAGGACTTGAAGAGTCTAGATTTTCACACAACCAAAAAAAATTAAAGAAAAAGGTAAAACTTTAGCATATGTATATATATATATATATATTTGTTTAATTACCTACTGAAGCAGCATGTAGCAACATCAGGCAAGCATCATGCAGCAGTATCAGACACAATGTGAGGATCATAACAACTCATTGATGAAGAAGCCATTGATGAAGAAGCCATTGATGAAGAGGATGACAAAAATAAATATAGAACAAAGAATGCTTTTTGTTGTTTGCTTCAGCGTTAATGGGTTCTCATGCATTAGAACCTGATTGGGTATGTATATAACAGAAAATTAATAGCACATCATTTACGGACTCATTACATGAATTAACTACTAAAAGTAATTTATAGTAATTTATTGCACCGTTGATACCATAATTTTGCCTTATATTTTAAAATGGTACTAGATTTTTAATTTTTTTCTTTTCAGTTACTAATGTTCTATTTTTTCTTTTCAGTACCACAATTTCTATTTTTGCTTCTGATTAAAGTACCTCAAACATATCCGATCAAATTTAGCATATGTGGCACCGGAATAAACATGTTTTTAGTATATTCGCCATGTAAACATCCCATTAATGTCACACCTCATCTTACATAGCCCGAGATGGACATTTAAAACCAATCATTAATAAACTATTTAGTTTAGTTTAAATATATTATAAATATCATTATATTTGGAAAAAGAATTTAAATTAATCTCTTTTAAAAGCTTAGTCTTGTTCACATATTACAATTGAAGATTAAGAATTTTTTTAAAAAATATCATGTATTTATGAATAGTATAATACGCATTTATGAATAGTAAAATATGTGTTTATGAATAGTAAAATACGTATAAGTAATCGGATAATATAGAAAATTTCATCATCATTTTAAAGAAAATTAAAATGATATTACTCTTTGTAACTAGAAACACAGTTGTAAAAACATCATTAAGATAATATAAAACAGATTTCTAAACTATTATATTACATATAACTTAGTCAGCATTATTTAAATTAAAAACACTCTTTTACAACACTTATAAAAACAAGACCAAAAATAAAATAAAATACAAGGCTTCACTGACAAGGATGTTGGCCAACTTTATTCTGAAACTTCTATCTACACTCACTCAACTTTGTTCACCAACTATGAAGCCTTGTTATCTGAAAATATTTTTAAAACAGAGTAAAATGAGTATAGAAATACTCAGTGAATAGATATATCAAGTAGAAAAAAATTTGGTTAAACAAAACGCATTTAACTTCTCAAATGCTAATAATAGAGAATTTGAAAATTATATTATAATCCACTTGAAATATCAAGGCCATTATTGCCTTCAAACTTACACAAAACCCAGCTGAATAAAAAACACATGCTTTTCAATCATCAAAATAATCTTTCACAAGTATTAACCATCCTTACAATAAACATCATAGTTTGGCCATAACATATAGGCTATCACAAGTATCACTCTTTAGGCACACTTGAAGGCTAACCCTTCAACTACATTAGCACGGAACAACCCTTCTCCCTTCACTGTCCTGCAATCAAGTGACCTATTATTTATTGCGTAATAAAAACCAATATAATCATCTTAACACATTTACACAACTCATATAGGGTGGTAATACACAAACCAAATGCCATTTTCACCAAATAATCAATCAAAACAACATTATCATATTTATAGTTCAATAAGCATTCAAAATCAAACAATCTTCACCATAGTTCAAATAAGTGAAATCAGGTTGAGCATGAGCTCATTTTAATCACCAAGTAACCAAAAGGATCTCAATTTAGATCTTAAAGCAAAGCATGTAGAAATAACACCTTTAATTCGTATACTTGAAACCTTTAAAGCTTGAAATAAAAACATGTAATTCAAGTATCAACAAAGCTGAATTGAAACCATTTAAATACATCAATCCAGGTTCATTAAACATTAAAATAATAATTTTATTTATGTTATAAAAAGGTTTAAAGGGCTTGAACATCTACTCACAAAATAGCTTCCAAAACAAACACAACCAAGACACCATTTTGCTTAATTTGCACTAGCACCTTCCTTTCATTTTCCAACACCTAACAAATGCAATTTTATTTATAAATCATTAATATAATAATCCCACATGCTACTATAATAATGCAACCCCCAAATGATATGCATAAAATGCAACTAAGTTTAATTCTAAAAATTAGCTTCATTGACTCTAAAATAGTTGTTTTCAGGCCAAAATTAGAAAAATGACTTTGACCTGTAGAAAAGGAATTTTAATCTCAAATTTTAAAAAGATATATATTTATATGTGTAGTATCTTCAATAAAAATTTCACTTCAATTTCTCAACTATTAAAGGGGTTAATGATAGCTCAACATAATCAACTTCAATAGTCCTGTCTAACAGAGGAATTTAAAATATGACCTTGATTAACCATGATAAAACTAGAACCAACTCCAATTAAAAACTAAAAAGTTTTAAAGGACTATTTTATGTTTATTTAGAATCAAACTAAACTAAATTTGGAGTTTTCTACCTCAATATATATGAAAAGTATCCATACTAGTTTTAACTTGTAAACTTTGTAAACCTGGTTTACATACTAATTTTGAAAAATTTCTGGGACTTATAGAAAAGGAATTTTGAGATGAAGTTTGAATAATTACATATTTATATGTATAATAAATTTTTTAAAAATTTCATCTGATTTGGAAAACTATAGAGCGAGATACAGGCAACTGAACACGACCAGGTCAGTTTCTCGGGCTGATTGAGCATTAAAATGTTTCCTCTTATTTTGCTAACATAAAGGCTGAATCAGATCAAGCTCAAAAAATAAAAATTTTATATAACTCTTCAAAGTTTCCATATCATCAAATAAAACTTAATTTAGAGATATATAGCTCAAGTTATTATTGAAACACTGAGACAAAAAAACCAGATATCTAGAACCCAAGAGCAGCAGGTTATGACCCTAATTCAAATCCACACAAAGAAGTAAATTACTTACCAAATCAACTAGAGAAGGCTTTAAGAATGAATATTACAGCCTTATAAGTGCTTTAGATCATCTATTTCACTTGAAAATCTAACCTAAACTTGGAGAAATCAACCAACCCCTTTGTTCTCTCTTTTCTTTTCTCTTCCTTTCTCTTATTTTCTTTTTTTTTCTTTCTTTCTTCCTTTATTTCCTTGTATATGGCTGAAAATTCACATAGGAAGATGATATATCTAAAAAAAATAGTTAAATAATATATAAAATACTCCTTTTGGTCCTTAATGAAACGCTTAAGTTGCTTATAAATCCTCAAGCTTTCAATTGTTCAATCAAGGATAATCATTTGCTACAATTGAGTCCTTTCCTCTATAACTATATCTATATATACTAACTTATACTTAAATTAAATCAATATATATATGTAAATGGAATGCATAATGAATACAAATGTACTTAGAGTAAGGGTACGGGTATGACAATTCTCCCCACCTTAGGAAATTTTGTCCTCAAAATTATACTATAACAAATGAGGATATTGGTTTCTCATGTCTTTCTCTCGTTCCCAAGTACCTTCTTCACTCCCGTGGTGTTTCCATAATACTTTCACCATAGGTATGGTTTTATTTCTCAACACCTTGGTTTCCCTAGTAATAATTGCAACTATGGAAAACATGGAAATATGGAAAACATTATGAATCTGAGACAATTCTCGAGGCAAAGCCAACCTATAGGCTACTGGACCAACCCTCTCAATCACCTCAAATGGACCAATATATCTAGGGCTCAATTTCCCCTTTTTACCAAACCGTCAAACTCCTTTCCAATGTGAAACCTTTAGGAAGATCTTGTCACCCACATTATATTCTATCGATTCCCTCTTCAAGTTTGCATAACTCTTCTGCCTATTTTGGGCTTCCTTTAGTCGATCTCGAATCAACTGAATCTTTTTTGTTGTCATTTGCACAATTTTGGACCAATAATTATCTTTCCCCAACTTCATCCCAACAGATTGAAGTTCTACACTTCCTACCATATAGGGCTTCGTAAGGTGCCATCCCCAAACTATAATGAAAAGTGTTATTGTAGGCATATTCCATCAAAGGTAGATGCTTATCCCATCTTCCCTGTAATTCCATCACACAAGTTTGAAGCATGTCTTCTAATGTCTGGATTGTCCTCTCTAATTGGCCATCTATTTGGGGATGAAAAGGTGTACTAAACCTCAACTTAGTACCCAAAGCATGCTACAAACTCGACCAAAATCTAGATGTAAATCTTGGATCTCTGTCTGATGTTAGTGTCAATTATTGCATAGTTTTTCTACTTAATTTCCATAGAATTTATTAATTTTTATTATATTTTATTTAGTTTATTATTAGGATTTTAGTTTATTAGCTTGATTTTATTTCCTATTTAGTTTTTTATTTAATTTATGCATTTTTTATATGTTTTTATAGGAATTTTGCTTTCCTAAAGAATCAGGGATTCAAGCCAATAATCAAGGAGTTATTTTCCTAATTGGAGGAAGTTTTGAAGGTGGAAAATTATGGGTTTAGTCCTTGGATGAATTTAGGGTATTTTTCTCTATAGATAGAGAATTATATCTCTTGGTTAAAAGGAGCTTATTGAGGGGGGATTAGACACAAAAACTACAAACAAGAGCTCTAGAAGGTGGGGATTAGACACAAAAACTACAAAGAAGAGCTCTAGAAGGTGAACAAGGGTTTGAAGATTGAAGCACGCTTAAACGAGTTTTATCTATTCTTCTTCTTCATTCTCTTGTTATTTATTTTATTTTTGTAATTCTTATTAAAGCCATGTTTGGCTAAACTATATTTTAGAGTTTGGTTTTGGAGTAGTTAGTTAGACTTGTTGGGATTTTTATTTCTTATTAATGATTTAATTTTCAATCAATTTTGTGAATTGTGCTTAATGTATTGTATTCAATTAAAGGGCTCAATTGTTTGCATGTTTATGGGTAGATAGCTATCAACGAAAGTTGAGTAATTTACTAGCTTCTAATCATAGGACTTAGAAACCTCGATCACCAAAGTAGACGAATCCTTCAGGGATCAATAAATTGCTAAGGAACTTAATGAGCCATAATTAATTGACTTCACCATGAAAATAGGCGGTAATTAGTTTTGGCATGCTTAGATGATCTCGTAAGAGACTCTATGTAATTTGAGTAGTTTACCCTTGATTGTGATCAATGAAATAGTTGAATTTAATTCCATAATTCAAGTTCTAACTAGTGAAACAAATCAAATCTCTAATTTATCCCCATTGATTTCATTAGATTAATTAGAGTTGATAGTTTATTTTAATTTATTTAATTCTTACAATTTAATTTGATTTGTGCTAGTTAGGGAGAATCGATTGACAGTTAGTACTTAGTACCCTTTCCTCGTGGGAATGATACTCTACTCATCATTTTATTACTTGCCACGATCCGTACACTTACGGTGTTGTGCTAACAAGTTTTTGGCGTCGTTGCTGGGGAAAGGCGTTGCTAATATTAACATGTTCTTTTTATTTTCGTTAGACTAGCATATAATTTGTCATGGATAATGATGAATTTTCTTATCAATTTTTGAGATCAAATGCATGTGATCCTATATATAATGTAGAACATATGCAATTTAATTATTTTTTATCCTATTTTCAGGTTTATAATTGGTGTGGAGAGAACCACAATATGGCACATTGCCCATATTATTCATATTTACTTCCATCACCTCATTACAACCCATCTTGGAGCAATTATATGGATCACACATGGAGTTATCAATAAGAACCTAAGTCAAATCTTGAGATAGTGTTTGAAAATTTCATGCAAGAAATAAAGAAAATCAAAGAACAATACTTAGAGGACAAGTTGAATCAATTCATTTAAGCACAAACTAAGGCAAATCACTAGTTAGAGGAGACTCTTAGGCAACATGAGGAGCATTTCAGGCATATCAATTCAAAATTTGACCAAATTAAAGAAAGTCAACATGCATGCTTCCAAAAACTTCAAATATGAGTACCCATGAATTATTCAACACAACCAGTATAAGAAGAAAGTATATGGGATGATGAGAGCACTTTGAGTCAAGATGATGAAGACACTTTTGAGTTGTGCCATGATGAGCAAGAAGAGATGATCACCAAGGAGATCAAAGAAGTCTCCAAGTGTAAAATTCAGTCTGTAGACTTCAAGGATGATGAGGTACAAAGTTACTCAACTCAATTTCAAGATGAGTTGGATGAGGACAATATAACAATCCTTCAAGCTACATGGAATAAAAATGAAGATGAGCAATCAATAAGTACCAATGCATATGTTTCACAGCCTACTATGGTTATATATAGGGATCCATGAAAAGTGGTGGACTGTCTGAGAACCCACATGAAAAACCTTACATTCTTCAAGTAATTTTACAACCAAAGATTTGGCATATGGAGTCTGTACTTTATTACTTGGGCATAAGGGAGCCAAGCAAAAAAAAGGAAAGGAAGATGCTTCTAAGAATACTTCCTCATGTTCGATTGCAGTCATGATATTACATATTTAGGGATCAAGCTAATGCCCTAAAATTAGCGCTCTTGGGAGACAACCCAAATTTATTTTATTTAGATTTATAATTTATTTACTTTTATTTGCATACTTTTTATTTTATTATTTTCTATTTTTTTTTAGTTCTAATATTTTTGTTTTGGTGTTTGAATTTATTTTTATAGGCTTTGAAGTTGTCATGGGAAATTCAAAGTATCAAAATTCATTTTGAAACAAAAAAAAACCAGGTGCAAAAGGCCATATCATGAACCGTGCTGCTATCTATGTAAAAGGGAGAGTTGAGGTCACGGTCATGTTACAGTCATGCTCCAAACCGTGCAGTGTTTTGTCAAAGTGCAAAACTTTTCTCTTTTGGTGACAAAGTCGTGTAGAGATCGTGTCCTCCACAGTGTTGTGCACTGTCCCAGCGTGACCACTTTTAGTTGAATTTCTTAATTTGGTTATTGGGCTTTGTAAAGCCCATTAGGCATCATATTTTTTTT
>CATIWM010132710.1:0-16695 GCA_949671775.1 Mallotus repandus | reverse complement strand
TGTCAAGATATCATATTTGCACCTAACAGGTCAGGTTCTTGATGTGCTAGCTAATGTGAACAAATGAATTCAATTATAGTAGTGCAATAATAAAGTCCTGAACGACCAAGGGTATGAAGAATACCACTTGAGCAACAAGAGTACTGAATTCTAGAACAGCACCCAGAATCTCTCTTCTGCTGTCACCAATTGGTTGCGATCCTCAACAGGATGACAAAATCAATAGCAAAAGTGGTACACTTGAAGGAAGAGATTTGTTGATTGAAGCATTTTTCCATCATACTCCATGATCCCAATCACACTTCTCTCAGAACAGGCCAACCTTTCCTAACAATGTCATTGATTCTTGCTTCAATCTGGCTTTGAATCTTTGGAGGACAGAGCTCTACCGCATAACCATTTAATTTCGCTGCCAAACTGGACCTTTCGAGCTCCTCTTCAGGCAAGTTTCCCATCAGCTGAAGAAGAAAAGGTCTTCGCTTGAGCTCAAATTTCTGCAGTCACCACAGATTTAAAATCCACTAGTCATATTAAGGGAAAGTTTGGTAAATTTTGGAATTAAGAATGGAACTTGATTTTATTGATTGGTAGACAAGGAATCCAAATTTTTTATGATATCTTTATATTTGCATCTTAAACAGAAACTGCATCTTTGTGCATAATTTATAAAAATACCATTAAAGTTCATTTAAATTATTTCAAGAAAAAATTATTGGAGTGGTTTTTTATTTAAGAATTCACAAATATTCTCTAGGCCATTTACTATTCATTCTGCAAAATATGTGATGATCTCATAATCAATAGAAGAGTTTCGGTATCAACACACTGATTATCCACTCATACAAACATATATTGGTTAACACCTTGTGTAAACAGGGATGGTATATATGTTTTACAATATGATATTTTATGTTTAGAAGAGCCATTAACCTGCCAATCTAATGTGGCCACAACGGCCCCATAAAGCCAAGCATCTTAGGATCAATATTTAATCCAACTTAGATTCCTCGTGCATGCCCACAAACCACAAGGAGAATTCTTCAATTTCAAACTATATATTTTTTTTCTTTTCTAGCATTTGACGTTATCTAGCTTACTCTGCTTAATCCAAGGTTGAAATAGCAAAGAGGTAATCCAGCCAATTCAAGGCTCTCCTGCTCCCCAGTCATGTAAATGTTGCTGTCAAATTCCATTGCCTATCCAATAGAAGCTAGTAGGGAATAGAAGCCACAAGCAAAGCGATATTTTAAATGAAAATGATTCACAATAGGTAGGAGACAATGACCCCCTAGATTCCAGATTTGAGAAGTGCAATTGATGAAAAAAGAATAAAAGGTGGTAGTTTACTATGTGGATTTCAAGATCACCTGAAATTGACAGAGAATGCTCTAGGAGGCCCCAATAGAAAATAAATAAATAAATAAACCTAACCTTTGCTATACATGAACATTGAACCATTACTCATAGCTTAATAGCTAAAAAAATGAAGAACTGGGCAAGATCATGAACTCTTTTGGTATCCTCATGATTACTTAAGATCATAGGATTAAGAAGTGGAGCATACAAGCAAAATCATATCCTACATTATTCAATTTCTCAAACTTGGATTTCTTGTGTCCTACTAAATAACTCCAACACCTAAGAATTCTTATAACCAATCAAAATTCAACTACAAAAACATTTTGTAATAAAATTTTGCTGTCCTTTTTTATTCAACAAACATTTTTATAAAATTCGTGCCTCTATAACATATGATGCATAATACAAAGCAGCTATGAAATTTTAAAGGTGAAACAATAACAATAGCAAAAGACCAGATCATCGTCAGTATATAATTGAGGACATATATAATGCAGGCATGGATTTGATTATGTGCAACAGTAAAGAAACAAATGATTTTCACATCACATTTTCAGGTTATATATGCAACAAGAGCAGACAATTTTAAGACTAAGTTTCTATTTCTCTCAATTAAAGAGTAGCATTTCTCTTTTAACTTCCTTCTCAAGATCAACCAATTCACCATTTTAGACCCATTGCCGAACTTGTACTTCACAGACAATGCAGTACAATTGTGTTTGGTAAGTCTAAAAAATGCAAAAGATTTCAGTCAATAATTATGTTTAAAAATATTAGTTGCCAGAATTCAGTCAAAAAGAGTCCATGCAAATGAATTATTCCAAACAATGCTTAACCATATTTGAAAAGAAAAAGAAAATCAAAGTTAAAGCAAGTTATACAAACGTGACAATTATTAAATCATATGCAATCTAGCCCATGCATTTTCTAACAAGCTCTAAATTAGAAAATGCAGCTATTTCAATAATAGTTAAAGAACAGATCTTACAGCAACAAACTCTTAAAAAAAAAATGCAGAAGAGGAAGAAATGACAAGAACCTGATGTTCAGGTTCAGCAGGATAAAAAGCAACAAGCTGTTGAATTTGAGTAGTAACAACACTATTCCGCGACTTTAATTGCTCTTTTCCTTTGCTAGTTGCAGCTAATCTAGATTCTTCAGTTCCATTAGTAAAAATAATAGACCTGCATTCCAATTTCAACATCACCGTATAAACACAAAACAATCATCATCATATATCAAATTTCATAGTTACTTAATAACACCCCTTTCTTCACTACACTAAACAAACAAAAACAATTGGGTCAACTATTTATTTTCCTAATCTTATCTTATTACCTGTATTGGTTACCTACATCAGGACCTTGCCCAAATACTTGTCTGGAATCATGACTAGACCAAAACACCTCCAAAAGCTGCCTATAACTAATTACATTTGGATCATATTCTACCTGCAACCAAACAACCACATTTACATTGAATTGGATTGAAATTAGCCCTAATTGAATTGAAAAAAAAAATCAATTGATTGATTAAGAGTGCTGACCTGTACGGACTCAGCATGATCACCTAAGCTTCTGTATTCGGGGTTGGATTTAGATCCGCCGGAGTAACCGACGGTTGTTCGAACAACACCATTTAAGCATCCGAATACTGCTTCGGATCTCCAGAAGCTACCAAGAGCGAAAACGGCAGTTTTGAGTGGGTGATCCGACGGTTCAGTAGATGGAGTAGAGATGCGATCAGGAATCCGAATGCAAAAGGCGGTTTGATTGGCTAATGAAATGGTGAGTAGCGCGAGGGTTAAGATATTAAGAAGAGATGAGGACAAGGAGGCTTTTCTCTTTGAGAAAGCCATTTCTGGCTGTTACTATGGTGCCAGTCGGAGTCAGAGTCGGAGATCCGAGGGAGGTCGATTGGGTAGTGGTGGTAATGACCGGCACTGATAAAATATTTTGGGTAAATTACTGAAAACACCCCAAGGTTTACCCTAATATATCAGTCATCTCTGCTGTTTAGGTAACACATCGCTTTATTTCCTCATTACTCCCTAGTTTAGACCTAATTAACATATCAGGAACTCTTATTACAAAATCAAATATTTACCCTCTAAAATTTTATATAACAACACTTAAAAAATTTTATTAATTTTTTTTAAAAAAGAACGGTAATACTTTTATTTTAACATTTATCTTCTCTAACTTTATTACATTTAATCTCTAACATTTAGCTTTCTCTAATTTTTATATTTTTAAAAAATTTAAAAAAAGTTAAGATTTTATTTATAGATCTAAAAATTATTAATTTTTAATTATTTTTAATTTTATAGATCTAAAAATTTTAAATTTTTAACTTTTAAAATAATTTTTTATAGAAAATTTTTAATTCTTTTTAATTAAATGTATATGGATTAATTGTAAAATTTTTAAATTGTTTAAATTTTTAGATCTATAAAAATTATTTTAAACTTTTTTTAAAATTTTTAAGAAATATTAAAAAATGATTGTTATAAACTAAAAATTTATAAATGTATATTTTAAAAGCAATTTCATCAATTTTTATTGTTATTCAAACATAAACTTTGGGATAAATGCCAGGGATTATATATAATGATGTTAGAGAAAATACGTATTAAAAGAAGGGCACAACCGTTATTTTTTGCAAAAAAGCTAATAAAAATCCTTAAATGTTGGTATATAAAACTTTAGGAAAGTTAATATTCAATTTTAAAATAGAAGGTCTTGAAATATTAATTATGTATAATCTCATGGAGGTAAATGTAATTTATCTTGACTTTAATATCAAATTATGAACTAAAGTATAATATTTTTAACATAAAATATTTCTTTTTATCCTTAAAATTGTATATTTTTAAAACTCATACTATTTTTTACTTTTGAATTTCTATATTACCTTTTAATTTTTTTCACAAGTGAAAAATATTTTCACTTATTTAAAATATAAAATTTTTACAGAAAATAAAATTTTTATGTTTAAATTAAAAAGTATACATATACACATATAAAATGTCAATTTATAAAGAAAATTGTAAAAGTACTATTTATTTTAATAATATTCTAAATTATAAAATTTTATTTTCAATGAAAATTATACTTCTTGAAGACAAAAATACTATGACAAAAAAATATCATGATAAGAATTTATTGTATAATTTTTTAATTGAAATAAGTTTTATATTTTTATATTTTATATAACTTATTTAATCAAAATTTTACTAAACGTTAATTTTTTTACTTAGATTCTACCCTTATTAAAATCTAAAATTTTTAAATTATTTTAAAATTTACTGAAAATGTATATTATAGAAACTTATTCACATTAGTTAAAATTTTTTATCATGAGTGAACCTAAATGAAAATATTAATATTTATGAAAAAAATTTTAAAAATATAAAAAATATGAAATTTAAATTTTATTTAAATTAAAAATAAAAATTACAAAATACAATTAAAAATCATAGTATCTTTAATTATAGTGTTCCTGTTTATCATACTATTTTATTGTAAAAATTATATTTGCAAAAAAAAAGGACTTCTACATTCAAAGTTATTGTGAAAAATAGTAATACAATTACAATTTTTTTTTATCTTTTAATGTTTATTTGTTTATTTATTTTTAAATTTAAAATTTTGAAAATATACATTCATAGTTTGAATTCAAAATATTAAAAATTAAAATAAATGACTCCTTTTTTGTGAAAATAATTAAAAGTTAAATAGCATCTAAATTGTAGAAGTGATAGGAATCTTAAAAATATAGAACTTTAAGAACTAAAAAAAATATTTTCTATTAAAAAAGTATAGTTTAAATCCATGAATTGGTGGTAAAACAAATGGAGAGATGCGTTAGTATAACAAAAATAAAATTTAGAAATGTCATAATATATTACCAAAATAATAGGATCGACTAATATATTTAAACAAATCTCAAAGGGGTTTTAATAATTTATCCAAATATTTTTAGGAAAAATTTTATAATTTTCCTTTCATAAATTTTTTTTATTTTTTAATTTTAATAAATTATCTATTTGATAAAATCAAATTAATAAGTAATGCAATATTTTAAAAATATTAAATTTATATTCAAAATTATCAAATTCACATAAATAAATTTTAATTTTTGCAATTTTTTATCGTTCTATTTTATTTTTAATTAAAAATATTAATATAGTATTAAAATTTAATTTTTCTAAAATATATAAAATAATTTCATTAAGTAATTTTCTAATAATGTTTTATTTTGTCCTTAATTTTTTTAAAAAATCTAGTTTTAATATTTTAATTTTTAGTTGATTTTTTATTAATATTTTAAAACAGTGTAATACTCTTTATAATTATTTAAAAATTTTGACATAATAAATATATTAAGATTATTATTTACTTTTAGTAAAATTAGATGAAAATTCAAATTAAAATTATTTAGTTTAAATTACTTTCATTTAAAATTACAAAAAAAAATAAAGACTAAATTATTCTAAAAAATACTTTAATTTAAATGTGTGTGTGTGTGTATATATATATATATATATATAATTATTTTAATACTATAATTCTTTAAAGTTTCAAAAAAATAATAAAAATAAATTATTTTAAATTTTTATTAGAAATAAAAAAAGTTATACAACTTTTGATTCTATCATCCTAAAAATGAAAAGTGATAGTAAGAAAAATTAATATATACCAAAGGGCTAAATTGGACCTTCAAAATATTTTTTGAAGTCAACATTGACTCTTAAATTTTTTTTGTCCAAATAAAATTTTTTTCTGTTAAAATTATATCATATTGAATCTCATCTTAAAAAATTTTTACAATTAAATTCTATAAATCAAACAAAATTTTAATTTTAATGGTTAACTAAGAAAAAATTATTTAATAATAAATAAATTGATAAATTTTTTTTTTAAAAATATATATATTATCTAATTGTAAAGTTTAAAAAATTTTCAAACCTTCTCTTTACTTTTCTTAAAAATTTATTTAAATTTACTTAATTTTTTTAAATCTAATAATTTTTAAAATTTTACAATTAAGTTATATATATTTTAAAAAAATTTATTAATTTTAATTGTTAATTTAAATAATTTTTTTTATTAGCCAACCATTAAAATTAAATTGATGAATAAAATTTTATTATTGAATTGTTAAGATTAAATTTATGAATAAAAATGATGAAATTTTCATATCAATATTATTTGATTCTAAAGTTTTTAAAATTTGTAAATCTAAAAAAAAGTTTTTTTAAAAAATTTTAATTCTTTTAAAAATTATGATTATTAGCCTTAAAAATTTTATAATTTTATAATTAAATAATATATATCTTTTAAAAAATTATAAATTTTATTTATTAGTCTAAATAAGTTTTTATTTGGTAAATTATTAAAATTAAAACTTTATTTGATACGTAAGATTTAATTGTAAAGATTTTTAAAATAAAGTGGAATATAATTAAATTTTAAAAGAAAAAAAAATTATTAGGAGAACAAAACGTTAATGTTAACTTGGGGCCAGATTGCAGGTTTCAATTTGACCCTTCGGCCAATTTGTATATAAACCATGGACCACCAGCTCGCCTGTTTCTTCTTCTTCTTCGACTTGGACTTCGAAAAAGGAAGAAGCACAGAAGGATAAAATCCGAATCCGATTGAAAATAATAAGTAAAAATAGAGTCAGATCGCAAGAGAAAGAAAGATTCGATCTCATCAGCAGATCGAACAGTAAAGAGCAAAGAAAGGGATCAAAGAGATAAAGAGAAAAGCAAGAAAAGATCTAAAATGGCATCAGCTAATCAAGTTAAGGCTTCACACATACTCATCAAGCATCAAGGTTCTCGCAGAAAGGCCTCTTGGAAGGACCCAGAAGGTCGTGTCATCAGCAACACCACCAGAGACGCCGCCGTTTCTCAGCTCAAAGCTTTCCGCGACGACATCGTTTCTGGCAAAGCCAAGTTTGAGGATATTGCCTCTCGCTTCTCCGATTGTAGCTCCGCTAAACGCGGCGGCGATCTCGGTTAGTTACTTTACTATCTTCTTTTTATCTCTTTTCAGCTTTGCAGATCTTCAGATTTCGCTTCAATTTTTTAGGGTTTTGCTGTTTATGTAGTAATTACGGTTTCGTGAGTGAGAAATTGCATAAATCGATTAGCTTTTGTTGTTGGGTTGCTTAAATATGAGACTTCAGTGTTATGCAATTATAGAGATAGATGTGTACAGTAATGTATGGGCTTCACTTTTGTGCGGTATGTTGTTTGCTTCTTTAACATTTTTAGATACCACTGAGGAGTTAACTTCAATATTTTGTTCATGTTAATGATTGGGTGTTAGAATCATGAATTATTTGAGAAAAACCTGATTGCAAATTTGTGGGCATATGATTTTAAATAACTTGTTAGGAACATATTTGTAGTGTTTGGAATAAATAAAAATTACACAAATTGAATTCTATTCCATTCAGTTTTTTCTAATGTTTAGAAAGTATATAGTTTTTGGGAACTCGATTCTTTCATCTTTGAAAAAAAAAACTGTATTCTGAAGGCATCTTTGTTAGAAATGAAACTGTGCAGCAAGCGACATGTTATTGCATGAATTTCTTTTTGCACATGATTTATGCCAAACAAGGCAATTAAATGGATCTGTAGTGGAATTGAGTTTACTTGGTGATAATGCAATCTGTCATTGGTTATGGTTCTATCCTTTTTGTTTTCCTTTGTTTGACTAAAAAGTTGAATGTCTTGGAGTTCCCTTGTTAATTTGAAACCTCATTAACATAACATGCATGTTTCCTCGGTTATGATGCTTTGACGTGCTTGATGATATGCATTCATATGGTGAATTTCTTGAGTTCTCCATGTTCTCTTCCTGTTCCACCCTCTTCTTTCCATCTCTATTCTGGCCTTATCTGCTTTAAATTGTACTTTGTATGTCAAATACAAGTTGTGAGCAAATTACAATCTAAATTATTTTATTATCAATGCTTTATGTAGTGTCAGTACAATGATGGTTTTGATACAATTGGACAGCATCCAGAGTGCAAACAAAAAATAACCTTTTGAAGTAACAGACGCAAACAAAAACTTCTAACTTATGAGTTCTATTTGTTCTTTTACTCAAACAGTTGATGTTTTAAAATTGTGTGCAACAATATGTAATTCTGGAAAAACTGAAATTTAAATGGAAATATAATAAATTAAAGACTGAAAATTAAACTCAGTTCAACGAAAAGCAGTTAGCTGTCTAGTCATTGTTTTATTATTTGAAAATAAGGTGGAATGGATTGAATGAAGTTTGAGAGTGGGAGAGGGGGGGCAGAGATTTTGTGTCAGTCTGAAGGGAGATTTAGAGTTTGATTATATTTGACAATTTCAACCTCAAAACATGCACACACCACTCTCAACTGTACCTTTTATTTGTTTTCCCTTTATGAACTATTAAAAATTGGGGCTTTACTCATCTATTTAATCATAGAAAGGGAAATTTCTCAAATTAAGAAGTTTTAACGTAACATTAATTGAGCAGCACTTGTTGCAGCGAATACTCTATAACTATCTGATGTATGATTGATTGAGTAATAATCAATAATTCTGTTATGGTAGGCATGTAGGTATTAGATGTGGGAAAGAAGGGATATGATGGTAAGGAAGTTGAGTTGGAGTTGGTTAGAACTAGGAAGGGAATTATTAGGCACTCATGCCTTCAAATCAATTTAAAATACTCAAATTTACATTATTAGATGTCCCAAAACACAAAAGGTTTTAGTGGAAAAATGAGGTCCATAGTTCTTTATAGAGACTTTTTATGACAAAATTTCTTTTTCTTGTACCGATCACTTATCCTTTGACCTCATGCTATGTTTCATTACATTTGTGGATGTGCAGTAAGAATTAGGGGTGTATTTGAGCCGAGCCGAGCTGAGCTTTGCCTAGCTCGGGCTTGGTTTGTTTATTATCTAGCCGAGTTCACTATACCATTTGGTGTTCACGAACTATTTACGAGCTTAAACGAGCTTGAATAAGCCTAAAAATATTTTTATAAATGTAAACTATAAATTAAAATTATATATTAAAAATTAAAAATAAATTATTTGCTAAATAAATTATAATATATTTAATAAAAAATATAATTTTATTCTAATAATATATTTTCTAAAATATTTTTTACAATAAGAATTTATACATTATATATTTAAAATAAAATTATTAAACATTAGAATTACGAGTTAGTTCGCGAGTTTCTATTCCAACTTGTTCGTGAGCTTCACAAGTCAAGTTTTGTATAGTTTTAGTTCAGTTTGTTTTTTAAACGAGCTTCAATATACAAGTTCTAATGAGTTTTTATGGAGCCGGACACCAAGCTGTTCACGAGCAGCTCGGCTCGTTTACAGCCCTAGTAAGAACTAAGAACAAGAGCACCCTATAGGTCCTGTATTTTGTTGAGAGTTCTCCTAAGAACAAAAGAATCACATATGTCTCCTGTATTTCACTGAGAGGACTCCTCTTTGCTTATGTTTAACTTCTAAATCTAAATGTTAGGTTCCCATTTGTTTGATTGTCAAAATTAAGTTGAAATCTGAAGTTTTGTTTGTGTGTGCATACATAGGATGTATTTTTTTTCCCCAAATAAAAAAACAGAATGTATTTTCTTATAATCTTGCAAGTCATCTAGCTCAATTGAGTATAATTTATGTATTCTGAATGGTGTTTGAATGATTTTAGCATATACTGTATTTATATTTTTCTTTGCTTCTATTTAAATGAGATTATATCAAAATATTTCTGCAGGTCCATTTGGTCGGGGGCAGATGCAGAAACCCTTTGAAGATGCAACATTTGCTCTTAAGGTTGGCGAGATAAGTGACATTGTGGATACTGATAGTGGAGTGCACATTATCATGAGAACTGGTTAATCATAGAAGAATTATTTGAGAAAATCCAATGATTTTTCAGTGTACTTGGCAAAAAGATTCCAGTATGGAAAAATGGGTTCTGCTTGCAGTTAGTGTAATATCACCAAATTAAGATGCTTCCCTCTTCCTTCAGGCCTTATTGTTTGAGGTTTTGACACATTTATGCATTATTCTCCAAGTTGTTTGCTTTGGTTTAAGTTGTTTGTTTCTGGTTGTGGTTATAATAATGACTTTTTACTTTTAATCTCTGTTCATCCAGTTTTTGTAAATTGGCACAATTATTAAGTATTTTGATTGAGATGCATTCAAATGCAGGACTAGAGGAGCACTAACATATTGGTATATATAAAAAAAAAAAAAACAAAAACCTTGACTGTTTTGATATTTGAAGTTCATGACATGGATAGAATTAGCATCTGGATGAATTTTGAAGTTAGAATGATATATGACATAATAAATGTTTTTGGCAGCTACACAATTTTTGCTTACCTACACAGAAAATAACATACTTAACTAAGGGTTTGTTTCAGATAACGAATAGTTGATAAATATGAATTGTTTGATATAATTTTGTTAGCCATCACTATTAGTATATCAAATGACTGTTAAACGTATAATGTATTTGTAAATATAATTTTATATATTTATTGTAATATTTCTTTAACCATGTAAATTATTTAAAAATAATATATAGTAATAAAAACAATTTATTGTCTTTGATTTATATATTATTAATATAATTAATAGAAATTATTGAAAAATGAATTTTAAATATAAATATTATTG
This sequence comes from Mallotus repandus, assembly GCA_949671775.1. Taxonomy (NCBI): domain Eukaryota; kingdom Viridiplantae; phylum Streptophyta; class Magnoliopsida; order Malpighiales; family Euphorbiaceae; genus Mallotus; species Mallotus repandus. Next base: position 5,631 of record CATIWM010132710.1, on the reverse strand, counting down.
TATAATTTTTTAAAAAAATTATAGGTGTAAATATTATAATTATTTAATTATTGATTATAATTTAAAATAATATTTATTTAATTATAAAATATAAAAAATTAATTACATATAGTTAATTTAAATGAAGTTATTTGTTATTAGTTATTTTTAATAAAGGTAAAATAGTCTAAATAAAAATATATACAAATCAGTTATCAGCTGCTGATTTTAGAATTTTACCAAATATTTGAATTGTGGTTGATTGTCACGACCCGAACCTCAAGGGCACGTGACTGGCATTGGAAAATAGGAAAGCTGAAGCTTCTGAAACCCGTAGTAAGCCTTAGAAATTTTTTTACAATAAAATTAACCAATTTAAATTTTTAAAGAAAATCTAGCAGAATTTTCTCTGTATCAAGACAAAACCAAAACTTATAGACAAGAAATAATACTCCCAATACATAATAACCATCATCAAACACATGTTCATCATAATACATTCCATAAATACAAGTTATACAAACGATCTAACTACTGGAATATCTAGAATTCAAGTGCATAATACATATATCAAATAAACCTACATAAAATAGCCGAAGAGCAAGAAACCGATGCAAAAGACAAACAATATCAGACTAATTGAGAGATCCTAGGAAAAATAAGATTGAGGAGAATCATACCTCACTTAGTGAATCAATATTATAAAATGTATGTTGGTTTTTAAAATACTTATTCAGACCTGTTTGTATTCTTAAAATTTTGTTGAGATGATTACTGCTTCAGTTTTGTTGAGATGATTGGGAGGAAGGAGTTATTCTTGAGTCCTTCTGGCAAACACTTTTGCTAGGTTATTGGATATCATTGAATTTGATTGCATTATAAAAGGCATTTTATGTAAAATTTCAGTTTACTGTTCGCATTTTCAATTTAGATCATAATTGATGATGATTTGTCTTTATGTTCCATTTTAAAAGAGAGCTTATGTTACTATTGAAGTGGCTTTTGCATGGTGTAGTTGAGGTTAAATGGGTTTGTTCAATTGTTTTCGTTTATGTTTGGAGAAAGATTAGTTTTTGTGTCTAATTAAGTCTCTAATCTTAATTTTTGTTTAGTTTAATTGTTAATTTTCAGCAATTAGGCACTTTAGCATGAAAAAAAATACAAAATTATGTTTTTATTAAGCTAAGTCCTGCGTGAGGTGGTTGAGTTTGAATTGGTTTACTCAATTATTTTCATTTATGTTTGGAACAAATTTAGCTTGGTTGTGCCTGTTTGACTCTTTGTTTTTTTTTTTTAATTATTTAATAGAGCATTCCATAAACTATGCATTTAGTATGGAAAAAAATAAGCAGAATTAGGTAAAAGAGAACAAATTGTGGCTGGGTGTTCTAAATTGATTTATGGTTGTTTTTTAAATCACAGTATTATTTTATTTTAGAAAGGTTCTAAGATTTTTTATTTCAAAATCCTCTTCTATTGTCATTTTAAATTTTGATTTGGGATGTCTGGTGTCAAAATTTTGACAATGTTATGAGGTTAGTGTTATTTTGCACTCCAAAAAAAAAAAATATTTGCATGGATTATCAAAAAGTGTACTGTAATTGAGTTTTGCTATGTTTAGAGCAAAAATTGGCTTTGGCTATGTTTGATTGATCCTCTAAAGTAATTTTTTTGCTCAGTTGTTAATTCAACAGTTAGGCATTTTAGGAGGCTCAACTAATTCTGTAATTTTTTTTCTATTTGAAAAGCTATGCATTTTGATAATGTTATGAGATTGTTATGTTATTTGCATTTGAGGAAAATGACATTTGCATGTTGTGTAAAAAAAAAAAGTAATTTCGTTAGGTTGTGGTAATGATATGTAATTTCTTTTGGTTCTAATGGAATTTAGTTAAGGCATTTAATGCTTGATGCATGCAAATCTGTCAGGTATAAAAAGAGGATATGTTGCAGGCTATTGTTGTGATTTTTGTTCATGTTAAAGTTTTTTAATATATGTAGTTATATTTATTATTTTATTGTTGTTATGTTTGCTTTTTAAAAGATAATGACATTTATTTTGAAATATAAAGAATTAATTAAATGTAATAGTTGCTGCTGTAAAACCTAAACAAAAAAATATTATAATATTTTATTTGGATTTGTCTTGGATATGCCACTTAATGTTGCATTTAATGCAACATTAAATGTTACAGCATTGTTCCAGAGCTCCATTAAAATTTATAAGTCTAACTGTGTAATTAAGATTGAACATATCATGGACTAGCACTAGCCGTATATATAACACACAATAATCAATTTTTGGCCAATTTAGCTTGTTCCCTTTTTATGTTCAACCAGGAACTACACAATCAAACTTATAAATCTTAATGAAGTTGGTAAACTGGATCATTTATCTGTTATTAATTTTTTATTGTACAAGATCATCAGATAAGGCAAGTACAGAGCACACTCATTAATAACTATGTAGGGATAAGATCATTATCTTAAAAATAAACCTTCGGAGAAAGAAAAGAAAGTTTTTAGAAGCTCATGGTATTTATTTATCAGGCAGCGTCTGTAAATGGTTCTCTGCCTTGCAAATGAAATTGAAACCTCCTTTTATAGTGATGAGGAGCACTATTACATGAGATTAGTTGATTAGCTCGTGGCCAATCAGAATCATATTACAAAAATTACATCTAATTATAAACACGACACCTAGCTGATATTATTTTATACTGGATAAGATAATAATTAAACCCAACATAAATAAAAGCAGACCATGAGAAGTGGTTATGCTTTATTTAAAGATACTTTAAGACAAACCACTGACTACGACTAGTCTACTTTATGATGGGTTCGTGACTTGGTGACAGATTTCCTTCATCTCCACTGTAGCTACTGTCTGAGTCAGGATTTTAGGAATATCCCGCATAGGGCTTTCTTGGGTCAACAATTTCTTAGGGCTCTATAAAGTTCTGGTCAATTGGGTTTTGATCCTAGGTTGGACCTAAAGTTATGCTAGAACTTGCTACTTCTTTCTGGGCTTTCATCCAAAATTCTTTATCAACGATGAGACTTTGTCCATAAGCAAATGGATATGTTTCCCATGGTGCATCTTCATTAATTTTGGGCCAAATCTCCTGAGGAATGATGCCATTTTTCTAAAAAATGAATCTTTGAAATTCCCTCTAAGGAGATGGATCAGCTACATTAGAAATTATATGATGAACCATTGAAAAATGATAGGTTCCATTACATTGAAACAAGGAACTGGTTTGAATTCTTCTCTACTTTTCAAAAAAGGTCTATGAAAGATGATTATAAAGTGACAATCCTCAGTTGTAGAAACTTGCTGTGTGTAGGCTTCATTTGTTAATCATGACTTCCACCTGGGTAATTCTTGAAACCATCTCAAAAAGGTTACAAGGTGAGGATTTGTTCTTTGTTGTTCTTCTATCAGCCGAAGATATCTCACAAGCTTTAATGGTTGTAGGTCAAAAGCTATCCAGTGACCAGAATAAAACCATAAGCTCTTTTGGCCAATAGAGTTCTTCTTCAGGATTTTGATCAACGAAACTAAAAACATAGGTGAATGGATATTTAGGGTGAAATCCAAGTTTTTCAAAGAAAATTAGTCCGTGGTTTTTTATCAAGAGGGACTGATACTTGAAGATTTGTTTTGAAGCTATTTTGGTAAGGGTTGTAAGGGAAATTTGTGGTGAAAGTTCGGGAGGAATTCCTTTTGAAAGGAAATTGTTGGCTAATTGGAACATAAAGATCATAGGAATGATCTTTATTTGGAAGGGATTTTTTGTTGCACAGGAAATGGTAGGTCTGCTCAAAAGATCAGGAATGAGATTATTTTCGCCTTTGATGTGTTCTACATTAAAGTCATACTTGCTGAACCAGTCTTTCCATCTTAAAAGCTGTGGATGTGGGAGAGTTTTTTCCTTAAATTCAAGAATTTTAGGGAAAGATGAATAATCCATGACTACTGTAAAATGATGTCCCACTAGATAGAATTCAAATTTATTTATTCCATATTTTATCGCCAGGATTTCCTTGAAAGTTGAGTGATAATGGCATTCCCCTTCAAAAAATTTTCCACTGGCATGGGCACAGATTCTCCTTTTCTTATGATCATCTTCTTCAAGAAGAATTGCTCTCTAGAATTGGTCACTTTCATCTCTCTAGAGGATTCACTTTCCTTTTGATAGATTTTGTAAAGTAGAGAGATACTGAGAATCTTTTTTAAGTTGAATAACTGTTCTTATATGTTCTTTTGACCATGGCGGAGGATTCTTCTTTAAAAGGGCTCTTATTAAGGTTGCCTTCTTGGTTAAATATGGGATGAAATCTCTGAGATAATTAAGAATCCTAAGAAATTGTCTAATTTATTTGATGGACAGATTATCGTCTGGGAATTTTTGTAATTCTGAGGCAACGTGAGGGCCAGGTTGATAACTTCCATCTTTAAATTACATCCCGAGGAATTCTATTTCCTCTTTTCCAATCTGCATCTTTGTAGGAGATAACATAACTCCATACTTTTTTGTGAGATCTGCAGATTGGCTGAGAAGATTTTCATGGCTACTTTCATTTGGGGAGAAAAGCATGATATCATCAATATACACTAGGGCACTGTATAGGATTGGCTCATAGATTTTGATCATGGCTTGTTAAAAGTGAGGGAGCTACCTTCAAACCAAATGGCATTACGGTCCATTGGTAGTGATGGTTTGGAATGCATAATCCTGTATTATATCTGTATTCTTCTTTTATCCCAAGTTGCCAAAAGCCCGCCTTCAAGTCAAATTTTGAAAAGACCTTTGCTCCCGCCAAAAAGGTTAATAATGAAGAGATCTTAGGCAGAGGGAATTTATCATCCTTTAAGAAAAAATTTAAGGACTAATAATCAATTTCCAATCTCTTTTTTCCTCTGGCCTATTCAGAACGCATGTTCACATAAAAAGCTTAGCATGCCTATTATGACTTTCTTGGTTCAATCAAGCCTTGGTTTTTCAAGATCATGCATTCTTCAATGGCTAGCTTCAAGTCTGAAGGAGACATTCCTAGATGAGTTGCCTTAGTTGGATTCACATCTTCATTTTGTTTAAAAGGCAACGAGATAAAGAACTCCGAATTCTTCCATAAAGGAGAAGGACATTTCTCCAGGAATTGAGTATGTGAGTCTGCACTGCATTGTTGTAACAAAAACTCATGAATTGGTTTGAAATCTGCTAGGGATAGTGTTTGGTCTAGGATAAGGATGGAAGGTTTGGTGCTAAAGGGTTGAAAGTATTTTTTAAATTTGAGTCCATTTGGAAGGATTCTCAAATCTTTTGCTTTCCAATAGACATCAAATCCTAGAACAATATCTTTACCAGGTAAAGGTGATCCAAGAATATGGGTCCATACATGACATCCTGGAAAGAATTAGATTTTTATGGGTTATCTGGTTTTGTAGGTGGTTTCAAAAAGCTCACCATTGGCAGCATAAAAATATTCTCAGTGTTCCTTCTAATATTCTTTTGGAAGAGCTTTCGGGTTAAGAATGGTTGTTCTGGCTCCAGTATCCATAAGGGCTATGATTTTTATGGGTTTAAAGAAATTGGTTGGATAGATTTGGATATGGACTAATGGAACTAGGTGGTCATCATGGGTTAA
>CATIWM010132692.1:0-17277 GCA_949671775.1 Mallotus repandus | reverse complement strand
GAATGGCAAACGAATGATAGTTATGAAAATCAAAAATTAGTGAGATATATTGAAGGCCCATTATCTTGTGATAAATGATGAATTTGCTTAAATGCACTTTTGTACAATCATCATGCTGAAAACTGACTTTAACAAGTTTTTAAATGCAGAAGAAAATACACTCAGTATGTGTCATTAGCACCGGCATTATCAAGTCAAATCAAGGTCATTAAACAATGAAGGCAGCTGATAAAAGTCAATCAGCAGAGAAATTCAAAGCCATCAGTCAGTGTCAACACAATATTCCAGTCAAACGTGAAATTCAAAGGTGAGGTTTGCATTTTTCACACACTGCATTCACTCAGTTATACGCTATGTGGTAGCTATAACTCTGATTCACTCAGTTATACACTACATGGTAGCTATAACATAAATTTGAAATTCATTTCACGTCCCATAGGGAATATAGTGCAATTAGCTGGACACTACATAGTAGTGATAGCATCATAGCTAGACATCCCACAGGGAATATAGCTAATTTCAAATCAATACTATACGTTCGAATATAGTGTATTTTCAATCAGCACTATACGACCGAGAGTAGTGTATTTTTAAGTCAACACTACATGACCGAGTGTAGTATATTTTCAAATCAACACTATACGTCCGAGTGTAGTGTATTTTCAAATTAACATTATACATCCGAGTATAGTGCATTTTTAAATCAATACTATATGACTGAGTGTAGTGTATTTTTTTAAATCAACACTATACGTCCAAGTGTAGTGCAGTTTCAAATCAACACTATACGACCGAGTGTAGTGTATTTTCAAATCAACAATATACGACCGAGTATAGTGTAGTTCAACACTATACATCCGAGTATAGTGTATTTTCAAATCAACACTATACGTCCGAGAATAGTGTATTTTGAAATCAATACTATACGTCCGAGTGTAGTGCATTTCATCAAATCAATACTATAAGTCCGAGGATAATGTATTTTCAAATCAACACTATACGACCAAGTGTAGTGTATTTTTCAAATCAACACTATACGTCTGAGTATAGTGTATTTTCAAATCAACACTATACGACCGAGTGTAGTGTATTTTCAAATTAGCACTGTACGTCTGAGTATAGTGTATTTCTAATAAACAGTATACGCCCGAGTGTAGTGTATTTGCAAATGAACATTATACGTTTGAGTATAGTGTATTTTCAAATCAAAATTTGCGAGCAGTTATGGACTGCAGCATCTAAAGTAAGCAACGAAGGGGTTACAGCTACACACGAGCAGTTATGGACTGCAGCATCTAAAGTGAGCAACTAAGGAGTTGCAGCTAATCGCAAGCAGTTATGGACTACAACATCAAAGGTGAGGAATGAAAGGGTTGCAGCTAATCGCGAGCAGTTATGGACTGCAGCATTAAAGGTGAGCAACAAAAGGGTTGCAGTTAATCACGAGCAGTTATGGACTACAATATCTAAAGTGAGCAATGAAAGGGTTGCAGCTAATCGTGAGCAGTTGCGGACTACAGTATCAAGACTGTAGCAACAAAGGGGTTGCAGCTAATCGCGAGCAGTTATAGACTGTAGCATCTAAAGTGAGCAACGAAGGGGTTGCAGCTAAACGTGAGAAGTTATGGACTATAGCATCAAAGGTGAGCAATTAAGGATTGTGGCATCAAAGGTTGACAACTTGCCAGCAATTATAGATAGCAGCAGCATAAAGCTTACATCATGGAACGATAAAAACAACATTGCACAATTCAGTGTTATAGGCAAACGCTCTATAACACGTTAGGTAAGTATCCTAACTCCTTACCCTTGAAATTGTGTGCTTATTTGCTTTGTCGCAATTTGTCAAGCAAACAGCAACAAAGGGGGGCAACTGTAAACACCTAATTTTGGGATGGTTTAAGTTTAGATACAACAGAGGACCCCAATGATGAAAATAGACTGTGAAATTAGATTTGTTGGATTCGATTTATTGGTTTTGAACTAAATTGTAAATTATTTTTAAGACTTATTTTAAATTTTATTTATCTTTTTAATGAATTTTTAAAAAAATATAAAAAATAAATTTTTAAAAATAAATTTTAAAAAAATCAAAAGAAAAAAAAAGGGGCCGAAGTTGGCCCAAATGACCAACTTCGGCCAAATGCTTTTAATAGAAAGAAAAAGTGGCCAAATATGGCCATAAATGAGCTTTTAGTTTTTAGATCGGAAGTATATATTTTCGATCGGAAATACACACTTCCGATCGGAGAAATAGGTCCCGCATTTTTTTCGTAATTATTTTATTTTATTTTTATATTATTTTATTTATTTATTATTTATCCATAGATTTTGATTAGTTGTTATTTTGATAAATATTTTGTTTTATTAGATAAATGTGTTGATAAGTTTATGATTTTTTAGATAAATAATAAAAATAATTTATTTTGTTTTATTTTTATCCTGTAATCAGATTATGGTTACAGGGTTGTATCTATATATACGTACTTTTCTTTTCACAAAGGGGTTTTTTGATTCTCTTTTCTCTCTATTTTTTTGATTCTTAGCCGTCAGCCAAAAAACACACCCACTCTTTTTTAATTTTCACATACCTTTTTTCTCAAGTTTTAGCCGGAATCAAATCCAAATAAATAAAAAATCATAGACCAACATAACAAAAGCCACATACTTTCATCAATGGTGATCACCTTCTGAGGGGAATCAATACTGCATCCATCAAATTATTTCTTCTTCTACTTCTTTCTCTTTTTATTTTGTTCGATTATTTTTATTCTGTTTGATTTTGATTTGATTTGATTTAATTTTTAATTTTATTTTGTTTAATTACTAATCCTTATTTATTTTTGTGTTTATGACTATGGATGGGGTGATTTGAATTCACATGGAGAACAAAACCCATAAAGATCCATGGAACACCATAGATAAAATTTTTATTTGAACGTAGTTTTAGGATTTTTATTTATTTATTTTGTAATTCTATTTTTTATTTTATTTTTGCATTTGTATTTTAATTTATTTTAATTTTTCAATAGTAGTTGTTGTATTAATCCCATTAGTGGGAATATAGTGGAATTTTAATTTTCTGCACTTTAAAAAATCAATTAGTAAATTAGGTCCATTTGGTAAAACCTTAATTAAAATCAATGGTGGCCTTAGTTAATTTAGGTTGCATGTAATGAAAATTAGGGTTAGAAAAATCACTGAATGTATATATTTATGTGTTTATTTGTTTATTTGGGTTTATTTGGTTATTTTTACTCGTTTTGTGCCGCATGCCCACGTGTAGGTCTTAATTCACTTAATTAATAGGCTTTAAAATTAGTTTTAGATTTAATTAAAAACAATTTAGACCCATTTAGGTCAATTTAGACTTTAGGCCCACTTTATGTAATTTAAAATAAATTTAGACTTAGTTCAGCCCATTAAATAAGTTATTTTTAAAATAAATAGATTTAAGATCATTTCATTAAAATTAAAATAAGTGAAATTAGGCCGAATAAATCAAATCCATTTTTTCCTAAATTTGGTAGACTTAGGCCCACTTTTTAGAATTAAAAATAGTAGATGGAAGTTCACAAATACAATTAAAATATAGGCCCACCTTTAGTTCCATTTCACTTGTAAATAAAAATGTAGATTTAGCTAACTTACAAATAAATTTAGATTTGGGGATGTTGAGCCTCGAATGCATTTTTATGCTTTTTCATGGATTGGTTGCCTTAGGGTTAGATGAATGTTCAATTAGGGTTTAATGAAATTGCATGTAATTAGGGAATAAGATAGTAATTAATAAGAGAATTATAAATGAACAGAATACTAAAAGCAGTTGATATTTCGTATCAAGAACTCCTAGTTGTGGTGCTAGTTTGTATTAGAGAATCGAGTTACCACCACCTTCGACTTGTCCCAGTTATTACCCTGGGTGGCGACTCCTCATCTCCACGCCATGTCTTTGTGACAGTGGTTAGTGTGTTCCTTAGGGTCCTAAGCTCAAACAGTGTCGCGGTTGTAATAAACTTGGACACGCGCTAAACCCCGTTGTCTACAGCTGGTCTGAAATTCAAGAGAGTTCAAAACCAGGTGGGGTCCTAGAGGAAGTATCTATTGGTTTATCTACAATATTTGAGTAAAGGTTACGGCCAAGGGCTCATTTTTTGAGAATGCCCTAATATGACTAAGGTTACAGACTCTAATTAGTGAGTTTGACATTCTTTCACTTACTCGAGAGAAACTGTATGTTTTATGAACTTGGGAGTCGGGTGGCATCATATGAATGCTATAATTTTCTTGATCGAGTAAAGGCTAAAGTGATAATATCAATCTAGTCACCCCATGACTCGAGTGGAATAATGGTGGCAATGTTGTCAAGCATTATCGATGGATAAAGGACCAATGGTGCAAGTATGATAATTGTTGTGATTGCAGATGTGAAAGAGAGTAAAATAAGTATGTACAACAAAAGAAGTCTTTCAATTTTCCTCCTCAACTAGAAATTCTCCCTAGTGGAGTTATCCTGTGGGTTATATCGGAATACATAGGCTTGGTGATAATTGTGTTACCAATTGTTATTTATATGCGAGGGTTAGCTTAAGAAGGCTATGTAAGTTGGAGTTGCAACCCTACTACGGTAAGAAAATGGGAAAGCAGGTGGGAACCCACTTTTATTTGCAAAGAATATAAGTTCGAGGGGTAGCATTTACTTATCCTATTTCATAATATACATAACTTAATTCCGCATCTCATCACCTGAGTTTCAGTTTTAATGATGGATTTACCACACTTGATTGTTAGTCAATTTAAAATGTAATTGAATTGAAAGTTGGAATGTTGGATAATTGAATTTGGCATGCACACATTGCAAACATAAATAAAAGCAAATAAACAAACAAATATAACTAATCATAGCATACCAAACAATTAAAAACTCATGTAAATAAATGATTGAGTGATGTAGAGGACTCTTAGAAGATGTAGGGGGTGTCTAGAAGGGCATTCAAAGCAAACTCAAGCAAGTTTAAGGCTTTCAGAAGGCATATGGCCTTGCATGTGAATGCACACAGTCGTGCCTGGATGGAGTGAAGATGCACAACCATGTGCACGACCATGCCTGCTTTGAAGAGAAAAGGGGTGAAGACTAGGCGCGTGGCCATGTGCTTGGGTGTGCACAGTCGTGCGCACAATAAAAAACTTTTAAAATTTAAAATTCTTATTGCTGATTTTGTGGGGATTACAAGACTTTAAAAGTAACAACTTCAGGAGGGCTGGAGCCTAGGGTTTTATAGGGAGAGCCACTAGAGAAACAAACATAACTTTACTTTTTACTTTTATTTTTCTAAGAATCAAAGCTAGCTCTCATTCTAGTTTTTGGTTTCTTTCTCATGTTGAATTAGAGATTTATTTTTTTCATTTGAAGAACATAAGACCTTCGTTTTCCTGCTAGTTAAGTAGAGAGGAGGGTTTTCTTTGTTTAACTCTTTTGTTATTGTTCATTTTTGTTTGAGTGATAATGATTGAATCTTTCATCTATGATTTTTGTTCTTTCCTTTCTATCAACATGAGTAGCTAAATAGATCATTAGGGTTCTTATTTCAGTTCAACCATGTAACCATTGGAATTGAATCTAAGTCATTAATCATAATCCATTGGTTGTTGTTAAGCTTAATGTCATCATAAGATTGATCACCCTTTAGTTGAATTTACATAATGGAACTTGATTAAGAAATAGGTTACAATGCAATCAAACAATAACCTATTAAATGCTTTCTTAGTTAAGAGACATTTAAGCAACTAATGTTGATCATAGTTGAGCTTAAATTGAGTTTAAGATACACTTAGTTAGTGAGAGATATAAAACTTGGTGATAATTTTACTCAATTAATTATGGGTTTGTCTAAGAGGAAAATCTATAATTCTATAGATTCTTTCAAAATGAATTAAGGTTAGCTTTGACTTAGATGTTTAATTTATCTTAAGAAAAGGTTGAATTAAAAATAAGAACTCTAGTTTTATAGATTTTCTTTATTTTTTTTATTTGAATTCCAAACCAATTTCAGTGTTTAAACAAATGAACACTTAAAGTATTACAATACTCAGTTTGCAATCTTTGTGGGATGATCTTATTTTCACTATTTGCACTATTCCGTACGGTTGTGGATCTTGGACGTCAGTGAGCTAGGATGCTTGGTAACCCTGCATTAGATGGTAATGATTTTTGATTTTCATAGCTTCAAGACTTTTGTGTTAAGAACAAATTCCAAGTTTGAGTAAGAGCATTATCACTTAGACCATCATTCAGCTTAAAAGCACTTAGTAAAATCGCAACCCAAAGGAAGAAGATACAAAAGAAAAATTTTAGACCTAGAAGAATAATCAACTTAAGGATTACACTCCCCAACAGTTATTAGTCATGAAGAAGAATATAAACAAGTTTAAATGATTAAAAGAAATTGAAGCTTAAACTCATACATGCTTGGCCCAAAATTTGGGTAAATTAATTAAGGAAAAATTTTGAATTTTAAGCAAGAAAAATTCAAGAAGAATTTAAGAGATTTAAAATTAAATTTATGTAAAGTGCCACTCACAGAATTTCTAGCAAAAGCTTCTTATCAATCATTACTTCCAACTTATGGGTTTCCTATAATTAATAATAGAATCAAAATTCTATGAACTGGACTCTAAGAAAATTAAAATCTATAGATGCGTTGCGCATTTTTTAGAAATTTTGTTGATGAAATCGCTACATGCAAACAATTCTTACCTTAAAAGAGTCCAAATCTTACAAAAACACAACTTCTTGCCTTCTTCTTCTTCGGTCCTATAAAAGAGAATACACTCTACTCCTTTCCCTCTTTGTCTTTTTGTTGAACATTTTATTTATTTATTTAATAGGTTTCCAAGAGCTTAAAATCATTTCTCATGCACATTGACACCTCATTAACATTTGCTCTTTTAAATCTTTTACATTTCCTTCCTTTTTCCTTTAAATCCTTCATTAAAATTTTAATGAATTTCTTTTATTCAATTAAGCTCCTAACTTTTCTTCCAATTTATCACCTCACTCATAAAGTTAATTTAATCTACCACTTAATAGAAATTAATTTATTAATTTTAAAATTACACGGCATCTCAACTTTAGGACTTAGCATCGGTCGGGTCGGAAGGAACGGGTGATAGAACCGATCGGTTTTTGAATAGAAAAATGTTGGTGTAGACGGCGGGGTTTAGCGCGCGCCCAAGTTTATTGCAACCATGACACTGTTTGAGCTCAGGGCTCTAGGGAACACACTAACCCCTGAACAAAAAGAGACTTTTCAATTTAGTCTATAAAAAAAATGCAATCAAGCCTTGGGATCCGAAATTTAAATACTAGAGACCTATTTGTAACAAATTTTCATCATCAGAGTCCTCTTTTGCATCCATACTCTAGTCAATCCGAAATTGGGTACTTACAGTTGGGCGAAACTGAACTGAATTGTTATAGAAATTTAAACTTTTTGAAGCTGAAAATTGTCAGGTTTGGTCGGATCAGAAGTCGGATTAGGCTCGAATTGGGTTGGGCTAAATATAAATGGGCCAAATTAAAAAAAATAATATTATATATTTTTCCTTAATATTTTTAGGCCTAGCCCATATTTATTGTGTAGCAAAAATATACAACTTAATATAGACATTAAGCACTAAACTACTTAAGGCTAAAGCCCTAAATTAATTAAGCTACAAGCCCTAAATTTAGTTACAGAAAATTGTAGTTAGCTTAATAGAAAAAGAATAGCTTAATACAAAAAGAATAATAAGCAGCAGACATGTATTTGCAAAAATTCAGCAACTGCAGGCTCAAGAGGTTATCCACCCTTTGTCCAAAAATTTACAAAAACATAAGTGAATCAGAGATGATCAAAGCCAAAGCAAAAGACTGCAGAATCTAAAAAAATAAACTAAAAAATAGATCCATCCATCTATACATTTGTGATTCACCTGCACAATTCATTAAAGATTGAAAGACATTAATTTGAAATTAGGAGAAATTATCACCAAGTTAAACAAAATAAAAATAGAAGCAGTAGGCAACTCAAATGGCTCAAGTTGCTTTTATCAATCATAATTAGAATTACACCCTATTTCACTGGCAGCTGAAAGAGCTACCTAGTGAAATTAAGCAACAATTATAATACAAGTTATATTAGGGTGAAAGTATAATCACTGTCCTATAACTAAACAAATGAGGCCTAGGATAAAATAGTTTCAAGCACAACTAGAATGTAGCCACATTTTTGATAGCTAAACAAAGTCGTCTGAGAAACTTAAGCAAACATTCCTTTTACTCTCAAACTAGAGTGGACACATCATGATTGCCTTAATTAACATTTGCTACTGCAACTCAACATAGGCACCTTACGGCAGGCACAACAGGTTAGTCACAAGCAAACAAATGCTCATATAACATAGAATACATCTCTATAGAAAAAATGCAATATTAAAAATAATAGAGAATTGCATTAACTGTGGCAAAGAAGGGCCGCTGCCCACTGGTTAAAGATCTAAAAAGAAGAAAAAAAGAAACATTAGATTGGAGGAAAGCATTGAATAAATTAACTTGAAACATAAATAAAATAGAAAATAGAAAAGAGCCATAACCTTTTTCAAAGATTCTAAATCCTCTAATGTTTCTTTAACAGAAATAGTTTGGTTTGGCATTTTAAGCCAATCTTGAGTACAAATCAAAGCCTCCATAATTTTTGGAGTTAATGAACTCCTAAACACATCAAGAACATGACCACCGGTAGAGAATGCAGATTCAGAGGCAATAATGGACACATGAACAACTAGAACATCTCTAGCCATGTGAGATAGAATAGGGAACCTCTTAGAGTTCAACTTCCACCATCTGAGGATGTCAAAAGATCCCTCATCCTCCATAATGGCCTCACTCAAATAAATATCAATTTCAGATCGTTTACTGCCAGCCATTCCTGATTTCATTTTATGCTTCTTGAATCTTGCTTTTATTGAGTTCTCAGGAGTTAGCAGAGGAGTATTAGAACTTGTTTGGATAGTTTGCCTACTCTGACTACCAGAACCAGACTCAGTAGCAACATAAAAAAATCCATCGACAGACACATAATCATCAGAAAGCATATTCATATCATATTTCAAGTTCTCAAACAACTTGTTTCCACCCAAATCACCATACATTTGAGAAACAGAAAATTGAATAAACTCAAGTTTAAAACGAGGATGTAAAATATTAGCAATGAAAATTAAAGAGTTCATTTTTGATGGATCCCCCCAATACTTGTTAAACTTTTATCTTATATTTATGCCCATGTTCTTAACAGATCAATCACAAGAAGACTGCAACTCATTGAGCATACAATTTAGATAAGAGATTTCAAAAAAGAATGCATTTGATATGACGTAGAGAGAACCATAAAATCTTAAAGTAGTGTAATAAAAAAGGTTCAACATAACAAGCATGTTCCTACAACACTGCCAGTCTATGAAATCAGGAATTTCATTACCCAAGTCAGCTCTAAAAGATGATTCAGTGTCATATTTGTCAAATGCTTTCTCATAACAACATGCAGTGTTTAGCATAATGTAGGTGGAATTCCACCTTGTTAGGACATAAAGAGATAATGCAGATTTCCACTTAATGCCTAGCAGATATGAAATTTCTCTAAACTTCCTCAACCTTTGAGGAGAGTTGCTTATGTATCTAATTGCCTCCATAACCTTTTTAACAGATGTGTTAACTTCTTTTAACCAATGACTAACAATTAAATTGAGTTTGTGAGCAATACATCTCATGTGTAAAAATTGAACCCTGACAGAAGATGCCCCCTAACTAAGTAATTTCTTTCTGAAATATCCTATTGCAGTGTCATTAGAGCTTGCATAATCAACAGTTACTGTGAAACACGTTTTTTATGCCCCACTTATGCAAACTATTCTCTAATGCCTTTGCAATAGATTCCCCCATGTGAGATGTCATAGGCACAAAAGATATAATCTTTTTATACAAATTCCAGCCGTCATCAATGAAATGAGCAGTCACAGCCATATAGTTAATGCGTTGGATAGATGTCTAAGAATCAGTTGTAATACTGATCAAACACATATCAAACACAAAACAAACTAATATAACATATATTAAACACAATTAATTTTTCCCATAAAATAAATTAATTTCTCAAAAAATAGTAACAAAATTTAAAAAACTTAAGAACATATACTATTTTATAAAAAATAAAAATGATATTTATATAAAAAAATTTAAACTTTTAAACAAACAAATCTCGATGAAAATTGCAAAATCCATCAAAAATTGAAAATATATCACTTGTATTACCATGGAAATACAAATCGTCAATGGTTATGGCGATCTACTTTAATATCACTGCGATTCGAGAAAAAGAAGAGACTGAAACTGATTTTGGGAGAACAAAAGATAAATTGATGAAGATTGAAGGTTAAGAGGTTACGTTTCTAAAAGATTTTAAAGAAATAATGGTTAAAAATCGACTAGAGGGGGTGAGGCAACTCAGGCGAGACTCAGTGAAGGGGAGAGAGGATAGAGCATTAGGTAAGCGGTTGTTAAAAAGGAGGCGAGAAATGAATTGAGGTAAGATAAGTAGGGTTTTTTCTTTTTATTTACCATAATGCTACTAAATGCCATTGTTTATTTAAAGGAACAATTTCAGAAATTCAAACAGGTCGGAAGAATAAAGGCTTCCTTCAACCCATCATTCAAAATCCGAAAGATCACCCTCCTTCCACCCTAACCTACAAAATCCAGTTCCTGGCAACTGATATGTGACACAAATTTGGGTCGGATCAGAGCGAAAAAATAGGTTTGGTCGAGCGCTACTCAGGCCTACTCAACTTTGTCTCGAGGATATAGTGGCTACACATTTCTTTAAATTGTGGTGCTTTCAAGCTCCGATTTTTAATAACTTTTTCTCCTTTTTATTAAATTATTTATTTTCTATCTTGATCATTAACTGAATGATATGTTATATGTGTTACATATTAAAGAACGAGTCAAAAATTTTCTTTATTGCATTATTTATTTTCTTTTTATGTCTATTATTAATTAATTGCATAGTTAGTTACATTATAGGGAAAGGTGTATTTCTGCGCCTAACGTTTTTCGCGAGGTGCTGATAAGCCCTCATCCTTTTTTTTTTGGGGAAAAAATACACATGATTTTAGCTGAAATAAAGTTTTTATACCCCTCTTAGAGTCTTGGTTGAAAACGGAGTTAACGTTTTTTTAACTTTTAGATGACATGGCAAAGAATGAGTTTTTAAACCACTCTCTTCATACACAACAAGAGTTTTATTCCTAACATTAAAAGTTAAATCTCAACAAAATTAAAAAAAAATCTAATAAAATCAAATTCAAATGAGACATGGTACAAATGGATAAATGACTAATAAAACTAAAATCAAGTAACAAAAAATCAAGAAAAGATAATTGGAAATGATTTCAAGAATGAATGAAAAAGTCAAGATTAAGGAAAAATTCAAATAATAAAGAAAAAAAATCTTAAAATAGCAGCAGTGCTTAATCTAAATAATTTTAATTCCAATATGAACCTAATCCATCTTTGAGAAACAAAGAACCTTTTAGACCTTTTTTTAGGTTGATCTTCTCATCTGTGTAGGTTAATTGTCGTAGCTTCACCTTACTTTTGATCACAATATTACAACTCTAACAATCTTATAATTTTAACTATCACATTAGAAAAATCATTAGTTTGATTTTCATTACTCCTTGTTAAATCAACAGTATACCTGCTATCAGACTCTACCAGCAACTTTTGAATCCCCTGTTGCCAAGCAAGTCATAACCCTTCCAAGATACCTCTAAATTCAGCTCTTGTAATGGTGCCATTCCCGAATAAACTAATTTTGTACTTAACCATTTCCACCAATTAGGAGTAGCATATTAA
Source organism: Mallotus repandus (assembly GCA_949671775.1). Classification (NCBI taxonomy): domain Eukaryota; kingdom Viridiplantae; phylum Streptophyta; class Magnoliopsida; order Malpighiales; family Euphorbiaceae; genus Mallotus; species Mallotus repandus. The sequence goes on along the minus strand of CATIWM010132692.1, from coordinate 5,324 downwards.
TGATGTCACCTTTGAGAGAGACCTCTCTATCAAGGAAGCCAAAAAGAAAAAAATAAAACCTTATTTCATATAAGGCCAGGAGCTTCCATAGTTGAATCTTTTTTCTCTCAAAGAACAGATTCTAAAATGCAATCTTATGCCAACCTCCTGGCGAAGTTAGTCTGTAACAATACACCATTTCAAAAATCACATAAATTATCACTTTACAGTAATAAATTGAATTCAAATATTTACCAAGCAAGTTGTTGATACCTATTGGCGCTCTTCTTTAGTTAGAAAAACCCATAAATCATATGTGTTTGGGTTTATCATATTTGAGAACAAACCTTCATCTTAAGGTTATTTACCAAACTGTCATGAAATTAATATTCTTAGCAGTGTCAAGGTTATTTACCGGATTCCCACCACTTGCCACCATCTCCTTTTCTCCATCGCCTCCTATTTCTCCTCCTTTGCTCGTTGTCAACCTTATCTCCATCTCTCATTCATTTTTTGAGATGTTAACTTTTCATCTCTTTCTGTATGTGTATCTTGCTTCCCTTACATCTTCAAATTTCAAAAGGCGACTTGAGGTTAGCGATTAGAGCCCCTTATATTATGAAAGAAGCTATTGATTTAGATATACTCACTTCTCGATGGCTTGTTACGTGAAAACAAAAACTGGGTTAATAAAGCAGATGAAGAATCTACCAGATTTTTGACTTTTGAGTAATCCTCATGAAAGCTGACATCTCACGTGGCATAAAATGGGATCCACTAGGTTGCCCCACCATTTCAAAATTAATGGATGTTACTTTTATTTGTATTCTCCATTTTAAAAGGGGCTTAAAAACATGATTTTCGCAAAAATCATGTGTATTTGTTCTAAAAAAAAGGATGAAGGCTTATCAGCACCTTGTGAAAAATGTTAGGGGCAAAAATGCACCATTTCCCTACATTATATTATTGAATAACAACTTATAAAAAAATGCTTTTGGATTTTTTTAAAATTTGATAGTAAGTTACATAAATATATATTCTTCAATAATACTTTTCAAATATTATGAAATGAAAGAGTTGTAACCAAGTTTATGCATATGTGAAAATTAAGTTCTACATAGATTTCTTATTCATATGTGGCACTTTACCTTTTCTTTTAATCTATTTCTTTTTGTTGTTAATTTCAGAGATTTATAATTATAAAAATGATTTTTTGGGTAGGTTATTAATATTTAATGATTTTTTTATGGCACCTTGTTCTTCTTCTTTATGAAAATATTTTATATGTAATAGGTACTAAGTTTTTGGGGAGATTATATATATATATATAAATCTTCTTCTATTCTTTTGAGTTATAAATTGTGTCATTTTACTATATTTTATATTTTTAACAACTTGACCAAAAAAAAGATGAGCATATATTTTTTATATTTATTTGACTTGAAATTCATAATTTCATTTAAAATATATGTCTTTTAATTATTTTTAGTTAAACATCATATTTGATATAAAATGATTTTTTTCTTCAATGCACCATCATCTTTATTTAGAAGGCATAATTTTTCTCTTTAAATTAGGTGAAAATTAATTTCACACGACACAAGAGACTGAAAAGAATTTTCATATATTTTGATGTATATATGTAAAATGTAAAACATGTTTAAATAGGAGTACAAGGTAGCTAAACACAAAAAGAGAATAATCTAGGAATATTTACATGTGTCAATGGGGGAATATTCAAGGCATAGAATTAGAATATAAAATAGAGTAATAAATTATGTCATTTTATTATAGTTTATGTTTTTAACAACTTGACCAAAAAAAGGATGCGCATATATTTCTTTTATTTTTTTATATTTTATATTTATTTGACTTGATATTCATAAATTTCATTTAAAATAATTGTCCTTTAATTATATTTAGTTAAACATCATATTTGATATAAAATGATTGTTTTTCTTCAATGCACCATCATCTTTATTTAGAAGGGATAATTTTTCTCTGTAAATTAGGTGAAAATTGAAATTCACATGACACAAGAGATTGAAAAGAGTTTTCATATATTTTGATGTATATATGTACAATGTGTTTAAATAGGAGTACAAGGTAGCTAAACACAAAAAAAGAATAACCTAGGAATATTTACATATGTAAATGTGGGAATATTCAAGGCATAGAATTAGTATATAAAATTTGTATATAATATATATATATATATATATTTATATATATTAACTATATTCATATCCCCTTAAATTAAAGGTGGTGAAGAAGTCACCATCTGAAGTTTGATAACAAGATCCTGAAAGTGTTGACGTGAATGAGCTTTAGTGAAGATATCGATGGTCTAATTAGAAGGAGACCAAATTAGCTCAATCGTTCCTTCGAGAACATGATGGTGCATGAAATGAAAATCATTTTATATGTGTTTGGTATGCTAATAAAAGACATTATTAGCACTATGATTATCACAATGTAATATAGTAAGAGATGACTGCTCAACACCCATATCATGAAGGAATCTTTGCTGCTAGGTTAGTTCAAAAGTAGTGTCAGCAAGAGCACGGTATTTAGCTTCACTACTAGACGTTGATACTTATTGTTGTTGTTGTGGTTGTTATTGTTATTATTATAGATAAATTATGAAATTCCCATTTAGAGTAGAAGCCAACAAGTTATTAGAGATGCGCTGTAATATCATGACACGAGAAATTGAGAGGAATATTTATATACATGGTTTAAATAGTAGTACAAGGTAGAAAATATAATGGAAATAGGAGCATAGAGTTTTAAAAGTAAAAGGCTGCTATTTATTTATGATTCTTTCACACACATATATAAAAAAGAAATTCACTTGTACAAGGAAAGTAATTTTAATTAATATATCATTCCTAAACATTATGTATTTACAATCATTTCTAAAATTAAAGACATGGATTCAACTGGGTGATTTTGGCTTTAATAGCTGTAGTATGGGTGTTCCATGATTTCCTTTGATATGCCCCCGGTAAAATGGTGTTTCTATCACAAACATCTATTTTGGACTGAAGAAATTACCAATGTGGCCTTGAAAGAGGTTTCATTAAGGCATTCACGAGTTGGTCGTTGGAGGAGATATATGAAACTTAAAGTTTACTAGAACTCACTTTGTGACAAACAAATTAGTAGTCCAAAGCAGGATGTTTCATCCTGGAGTGGAAGATAGGATTAGCATAAAAGTAACATGCTCTAATATTGTTATAAAAGATTAAAGGTGAAGATGATGTTGAAATGCCAAGTTCTTAAAAAAGATATTCAAACTATATAAGTTAAACTATGGTGCCAACAACAACCCCATAAATCCTTTGTAAAAGATCTAGTAATAGTTCATTGTTTCTTAGAGATCCAAGAGACAAGGGTAGCATCTAAGTATACAATGTATGCCAAGGTTAAGATGCAATCATCTTTGTTGCTAGCCTAATCAGCATATAGAAAGGCTGTGAGAGAAGTGGAAGATTGGCGTTGTAAATGGAGCCCATAAAACATTATATGTTTGAGATAGCAGAAAAGATATTTGGTTTCTATCTAATGATTATCAGATGGACAATACACGAATTAAAGCTTTGTCAATCACCTTCTTGCCTTGATTTAGTGTATTAGCAAGTGCCCTCTCTATGACGTTTGTAAACTTGCATTAACTTAATCTTCAAGCAAGAACTTAGAGTTTATTTTGACTATATGTCATTTTTCCTTTTGGTATATCTCTTACTATAGTTCTCTACACCTTTTGTAAGCAACCACTAACTTCTCCTCAGAACTCTTCCTAGGATATATGTAGAGAAAAGCCAATTGAGATAGTAGTGCATAAATTGAACTCTTCTTACACCACATCATTAGCAAGCCACCTTGTATACCACCTTGACATAGTTAATGAACAAATTGTGCAAGTCATCTCACTAGTGTACAAAGAATAATGTAAAGATTTAATCACATCTCATAAGTTAAGACTACATTCATTCTCTACACTAATCAATAAAACTTAATCCTTATTTGCCCCAAAGTCAACATTTTACACATTAGAGATATATCATACCTAATATGCCAAAAATGACTTATACATGTATTGATTGACTTGGGCTTGGTTATTGGGCAAATAAATAGGCTAGGCCAATCCATAAATCAAATGGGTCAAGCCCAATCTATATAAAGTTATTGGGCCTAGATTAGGTTAATGGGCCTTCGATTAATATTTGGTCCAAAACTCTTTTAAGCCTAGGTCCATAAAGAGTTTAAGGTCATGAAGAGCTTAAGATACACAAGTAGGTTTAAGGGATTTAAAATGGGAATGTTGTTAGTATAGATGTGCTCTAGTGCCATTCTTTTAATGTAAAATAACATTGTAAATTATCCTTATGGCAATAAAATATTCATTTAAATAAAATGTTTGTTTATTTGAGTATTTACCCTTTAGCATTATGTTAAAATAAATTTATTATCAATTGTTGATAATATGAGCTACAAATTCATTTAGTACATATGCTATAAATATTTCATAGTCGAATAATTAATATTTTGGTACTATTAATTAGGCTATAACCTCTATCTATTTTCCTTGATTAGTATGTGATGCTAATTGTGGAAGGTAGTGAGTCTTATGCTTAAATGAGATATCAGAATAGACATGTGGGTACTCTTGTGATGGGTGGATCAAACAATGACGTTAGATTTGTGATCGTAAGGATATTCACTTATAATCAATGATCACAGTTTAGGTCATAATGGTGCATATAGTCCTTTGACTTGAGGTGACACGGTCATCCACATTTGAGTGGTTAGGGTTTCTTACCGCTCAAATACTTGTGTTAATCACACATAGGCATATGGCGTGTGGTGGCTTTAGTTAGTTAAATGTTGGGATGAGTGTTCAACCAAGATAAGATTCATTGCCTGGAGTGAACTAGGATAGATCCTATGCTATTTGAGTTTGTTCTTGATGAATAAGTTCTTAGCCAAGACAAATATAACACAGGCTGAAAGAGTTTCAGTGCTAGAAAAGTGTTTCTAGTATTTGTTATGTTTTATTAAGAATAACTTGAGATGAGGTCATATGATACAACTATTAAAGTTTGATTAAACCTTAACTCTAGGCTATATCAGGATCTTCTAATGAAAGGATTTTAGTGCACGGTAGTTATGACTAAAAGGGTTCGTGTGAATCAATATATGCATTCATTTCTAATTGGGTAGTTATGATATCTATGCATGGGGCCACTCACAACTTATGAGAACTAAATGTGTATAATTGGGATTTTCACATTTAGACTTGAAAGAGTTTCAAATAATATCAAGTGTTGATATTATATTCT
>CATIWM010132633.1:0-12867 GCA_949671775.1 Mallotus repandus | reverse complement strand
AAAACACAGAAAATAAACATGCAAAAAAATATAAAAATTTAAATCTAGAAATTACAAAAAATAAAAATAAAATGAACGATCAAAAAAATAAAAAATGAAAATAAAATAAAAAAGACACTAAAGCGACACTATGTTGCCTTAGAGCAAAGAGGCGACAAAAAAATAATGGGCTGAGCTCGATGAACAGTAAATTTGTCATGTGTCAAGTAAAGATTGGGCAAAACTTATTCAAAATTTTAACAGTAACTATAAAAGATTTAACTTCAATCACATAAAATTTTAACCATTGGAAAAAATAAAAGAAAACCAAATATACGAGTATGTTTCTCTCGTCATTCTGATCAAAATGATTAAAATAGAAAATGATTCAGAGCTAAAAAAATAATTATATGACACTATTCATTGTAAACCCAAAAACAACACATATTTATACAATTGAAAACTAACAATTATGTTCAAAGATACATAAAATCACACTGAAGATCAACTTAAAGATAATAAAACAAGAACAAAAGAATAATAATTATATTCTTACTGTTTTAAAATGGTTTGAAGCTCCTAACTGTGGCCCTCAAAGATGGATTTTTGGTTGAAAGCGGACTGAATGTAAGAATCCCTTTATCACCTCAAGAACAGACCTTCAAGCCAAGAACTCCCCTCTCCAAACGTCACTTGCACTTTTCTTTCTTTTTTTTTTTCTATTTTTTTTTGCTCTCTAGGACCCATAATCCCCTCTTTGCAGCTCTCCCTTTCTTTTTCATCTTTTCTCTTTCCTTTTCTTTTCCATAAAAAGCTCCTTATTTTTCTTCGGATTTTTCTCCCAAAAAATCCTAAAAGTCTCTGCTTTTCCTCCCTTTTCAAAAAGATAGAGTAATGCATCAATAGCTAGCATTAATTGTCTGTAAAATTAATTAATTTTTTTTTGGGAAATAGGACCTGGACATGGGCCAGTGGGCCTAGTGGGCTCTTTGGATCTGTTAGGCCTGAGGACCAAAGACGCATTTTGATGGGTTCGTTTGGGCTTATGTTCCATTCTCAAGAGTTTTAGGCCGTTCTTTGCATTCTGTGTTCGTATTATCTCATCATCGGGCTTCCGTTGCGGGCCAAATAAACTGAGGGTGTGTACAGTTTGCCCCCTTGATTTTTCAAAAACTGAATCCTGAAATCAATTTTTTAAAAAAGCAACACGCACAACACAAGTAGTAAATAATAAAAATGGCGTACCTGGCCTTTAAGCTTTGCTCGTGTTGTCAGCTTCAGAAATTCAAACCTGATAAGTCAAATTTTAAACTTACTGAAGCATCTTAAAAAGTGATTGTGATCCTTGAATTTTTCTGGCCTGATCAACAACTTATTAATATTTGAAATGTGATTCTCAATCCTTTTGGGGTAAGAAACCACTCAGTAAAGAAGGAGAGGAAACGTAGCCGTGTTCCTCATGCTATGGATAGCCTAATCAGCTACTTATTAATAGTTGATCATGATTCTTGGACCTATTTGACCCAAAACCTCACTCAATAAAAGAAGAAGATGAAACGTAACCATGATCCTGGTGATAAAGATTACCCGATCAGCTGCTTATTAATAGTTTAAAGCGTGAACCTCGAGCTTTTTTAAAGCAAGATCACTCAGTAAAATTAAAAAGGTGAAACGTAACCATGATCCTTAGGTTTGCTAAGCCCGATTAGTTACTCATTAATAGTTTGTAGTGAATCCCGAGCCTTTTTGACGCAAAACTTTAATTAGTAAAAGAAGAAGATAAAATGTAAACGTGATCCTCGGGATAAGGATAACCCGAGCAGCTACTTATTAATAGTTTGAAGCTAGAACCTCTAGCCTTTTTGATGCAAGATCACTCAGTAAAATCAAAGAGGTGAAACATAACCGTGATTCTCGGGTTTGCTAAGCCCGATTAGTTACTCATTAATAGTTTATCGTGAATCTCGAGCCTTTTTGACGCAGAACTTCACTCAATAAAAGAAGGAGATGAAACGTAACCGTGATCCTCGGGATAGGGATAACTCGATCAGCTACTTATTAATAGTTTGAAGTATGAACCTTGAGCCTTTTTTATGCAAGATCACTCAATAAAAGAAGGTGCACTTCAGGGATATAACCCAACTTAACACCCTTTCACAAGAACGTGCACTTCGGGGATATAACCCTACTAGACACTCCTTGTAAAGAACGTACACTTTGGGGACATAACCTGACTAGACACTTCTTGAATAGAATGTGCACTTTGGGGATATAACCTGACTAGACACTTCTTGAATAGAACGTGCACTTCGGGGATATAACCTGACTAGACACTTCTTTTAAAGGACATGTACTTTAGGGACATAACCCGACTAGACACTTCTTGAAAAGGGTATGTATTTCGGGGATATAACCCGGTTAGACACCTTTTGAAATGTGCGCTTCGGGGATATAACCCGACTAGACACTTTCTGCACTGATGCTTCGATTAGAAAATCTTCAACTTCTTCAATGTCAATTTCGGGGTATGCCCAAGAAGTGGAATGGTAATTCTTCATTTTTTTTACTGGGGATGTATGATTGTCGAGTCGTCACTGGGCTTTTTTACCCCTCTTCTTCTTCTTCTTCTTCTTCTTTAAGAAGTCTTCCCCTTTTACCCTTCTTTCTTCTATATAAACTTCTTTTTTTATTTTTTCAAAATCACTTTTTGTTTTCACTTTCAAATTCTTTCTTTTATCTCTTTTCCCTTTCACTTTCTCTGCTATGGATGCTGCATGGACCCCAGATTTGCCTGCAGATTCCCCTCTGTTGAGCATGACACAACAATGGAAGGTAAAAATTACTTCTTATATCTATATGTATGCATACTTACATGATTTCTTACTTCTGGTTGTGTTTTGACAGGATTTATATGATGCTAGCCAGCCAGAGTCATTACTCTTAAGGGTCAGCTGGCTGCCCTACAGGTGGAGGACGATGATGATGAGGACGAGACCAGGGATGATGAGGAGGATACTGGCGAGGAGGTTACTAGAGAGGAGCATGCTGATGAGACTAGGGACGAGGAAGACGATCATGCTGATGATCCTACTGATGATGATGTTTAGCAGGCTGTTAACCAGCAGAAAGTTACTAATAGCGAGGGCTCATGATGTTAAACAAAAGAAAAGAAGGCAAAATTAGCTTATGTAATTTAATCTTTACCTTACCTTTTTGTTAAATGGAATTTCCTTCTTCTTCTTTTTTGTTTAAACAGTTTGTAATGAGAACTTAATGCAATGTTCAATAGTAATAAAGGCAATCCATTTCATTTAAATTAAGCACAAAACAATTATACATTTTTGCTTCTAGTACATCTCTTATCATCAATTGGCTTGCCTTTGTAAGTTTTCTAATCGACTATTTTTCCTCTCCTCTCCTTTTTTATGTCCTTAATTTTTGCCTGGACTGCCTCTTTTAAGGTTTTCAATCCAGTAGGACTTTTAGTTTCTGACTTTTCTGTCTCTAACTTTTGCCTAGGTAGCCTCTTTTTAAGGTTTTCTCCCTAGCAAGACTTCATAAAAAGTATTTCTTCAGCTTATCGAGGTTGATGGGCTCTCTGAACTCATTTCCTTCTTGATCAAAAAGAATAATTGCTCCTTTTGGAGAATAGTTTCTTTAGCAAGTACGAACCTTCCCAGTTTGGCTTAAACTTTCCTCGCGGATCTATCATTATTGGCCTAGTGAGCTTCAACACCAAGTCGCCCTCTTTGATCTTACCCGGCTTAATTTTCTTATTATAAGCTCGAGCTATCCTCTTCTGATAAAGCTGAGAGTGATACATAACTTTCATCCTTCTTTCATCTAACAAAGTTAACTGTGACAATCTGCTTTCTACCTATTGGTACTCAAGAATCTTGAATTCTAAAAGAACCCTTATAGACTGAATTTCCACTTCTACTGGTAACACGACTTCACATATGTACACTAGTGAATATGGAGTAACTCCTGTTGATGTTCTAGCAGTAGTTCTATCTCCCCATAATCTAAATTGTAGAAATTCTGACCAATCTCGGTAGTTTTCCATCATTTTGGATAAGATCCTCTTCACATTCTTATTTGCAGCTTCCACTGTGCCATTCCCTTGCGGTCTGTACGAAGACGACCTATGATGCTCAATCTTGTATTCTTTCAGCAAAGCTTCCATGGAAACTGAACACCATTATTAATGACAATATGATGAAGTAATCCGTATCTGCAGATTATATTTCTTTCAATGAATGTCGCCATTTGTTTTGATTCGACAGTGGTATACGATTCTACCTCAACCCATTTGGAAAAGTTATTGATGGCCACCATAATATAACGATGATTGTTTGATGCTTTTGGCTTTATCTCCCCTATGATATCGATTCCCCATACTGTAAAAGGCCAAGGAGAAGTCATCCCTTGAAGTTCCATAAAGGGTAAATGACTAACATCGCCATATGATTGGCAATTATGTTATTTCTTTACAAATTTCACACAGTCTGTCTCTATTGTTAGCCATAAGTAGCCTTGACGTGCTATCTTTTTAACTAAAACTATTCCATTCATATGTGAACCACACACTCCTTCATGAACCACTTTCATAAGCTTTTGAGCTTCATCTTTATCCATATATCTCAAAATGCAATCCAATTGGTGCTCTCTTATACAATATTCCATTGTGGCTAATGAATTGTCGAGACAACATCCTGAGTGACATCCTCTCTTTTCTATCAGCATCTTCGGGAAATTGTCCCATCTCTAAATACTATTATAAATTGTAGAACCATAACTTTTCTATAGGGTCGATCGACATTGTCATTATCTCTTTATAACAAGGAGTTCATGATTTCACAAGAATGAGAGGTTTGACCACTGTCTATTTTACTCCTTCCCACATCGAAGCTAAAGTGGCGAGAGCATTTACTATCTGATTTTCTTCTCGCGATAGATGAATAACTTTGCACTAAGTAAAGGATAACAGGACAGTAGCCAAATAATCCCAATATAATCTCAACTTATCTTCTTTAACTTCCCACTATTTAGAGATCTGTTTCATCACTAGCATAGAATCTCCATATACCGTAACTTCTTCTTCTCCAACACTCTAGAGTGCTTCCAAACCAAAGATGCAGGCTTCGTATTTATCTTGATTATTGGTGACTTCAAATTCTAATCTTTTTACCATCGGGATCATTTCTTCTTCTGGTGAGATCAGAATGACTCCAATACCTGCTCCTTTGTTGTTGACCGCACCATCGAAGTACATCGTCCAAGTTTGGATCTCAATTGCCCCCAGATGCTCATCTGAAAATTCTAGTTCCCATTCCTGTCCATCATCCGCCGAGTTCTGAGCTAAAAAGTTTGTCACTGCTCTTCTTTTTACCACTTTCTTTGCCATGTAGTCTATGTCTAACAAAACTAACCATCTAGCTAATTTCTCTATAAGTGATAGAGTTTGCTGGAGATCTCTCAGGGGATTGTGTTTAGAAATTACTTGAACTTTATAAGACTAGAAGTAGTGTCAGAGCTTTTTCATTGCCCAAATCACTGCCAAACATGTCTTTTCCACCAGACTATAGTTGGCTTAGTACGGTAGAAGCTTCTTGCTTAAGTAATATATCGCATGTTCGACCTTTCCATCACCTTCTTGAGCTAACATCGCACCAATCGCTTCTTTTTCGATCGCCAAGTACAGAATTAGAAGTTTACCTAGCCTCGGTGGTTATAACACGGGAGGATTCATCAAATAGTGCTTGACAGTCTCAAAACCTTGCTGACACTTATCATCTCAGATCACTAGTTGTTTATTTCCTAGGAGCTTAAAGATTGGCTCACAGATGGTAGTCAATTTAGCTATAAATCTGCTAATGTATTATAAACGTCCAAAAAATCCTCTATCTTCTTTTTCGTTCTTTGGCTTAGGCATCTCTTTGATGGCTTTGACTTTATTCGGATCCACTTCTATCCCTTTCTGACTGGCGATGTGCCCTAGTAGTTTTCTGAAGGTTACCCCAAAAATAAATTTCTTCGGGTTTAACCTGAGATTATACTTTTCAGCTCTGGCTAGTAACTTGTATAAAGTTGCAAAGTGTTATTCCCGTGTCGGAGACTTCACCACCATGTCGTCCATATATACTTTTATTTCCTTGTGGACCATGTTATGTAATAAAGTAGTAGCCATCCTCTGATAGGTAGCTCCTGTATTTTTTAACCCAAACGGTATGACTAGATAGCAATAGATGCTCAACTCGGTGGTGAATGAAGTCTTTAACCTGTTAATCACTGCCATCATAATCTTGTTATATCCTGAGAAACCATCCATGAAAGAGTACATTGTGTTGGAAGCTGCACTATCAACGAGTGTGTCAATATGCGGTAAGGAAAAATCATCCTTCGGGCAGGCTTTGTTCAAATCCCTGTGGTTTACGCACATTTTGACCCTTCCATCTTTCTTCGGAATCGAAAATATGTTGGCAAGCCATTGAGTATCATCTACCACCTCCAAAAATTTCACTTTCAGCTATTTTTCAACCTCTTCTTTAATCAGGAGAGCCCATTCTAGCCTTAATCTTCTTTGTTTATGTTCTGCGATTTTTATCAATCCCGGGTATATCCTCATAACCCCAAGTGAATACTTTCTATCTTTTTTCTAATATTTCTTTTATTCTTTTTCACTCATCAGGAGATAAATTAGAAGCAATAAGTATATTCTTAGGATTATCACACGTGCCTTAATTAAATGATTCAGTTTGCATTGAATTAATGTCAAACATATGTATGAAATTATCATCATAAATAGAATAACCATTTGGAAACACATCACACAAATAAGCAAAGTTAGACTTCATTGCATTAACCTTAGAGAGGAAAAGATCATTAGTCTCAAACAATTTTGTAAGAGAAATGTTGAGATCATCATAGAACACATCCATAATAGAATTAAGAACTTAAGATTCAAAGTCGCACTCCCTTTCCTGATCATCAGTGGCCTTCAGCTCCACTGCAGGGATATCCTCCTTTGAATCTGGAGTCAGCACTAGTTCCTCCACTATAGGCTCCTCCAGTATAGGCTCCTCAACCGTAGATTCTTTGATCTCATTCATATGTTCGATGAAGATTTTAAACCAGAGGACAACTTTCTCAGCTATCATTAGTGGTCCAGGATTACATGTATAGCCTTCTTCCATAAAAGTTTCCTATAGTGCCTTCCGCTTAGGTTCAGCTCTTGTTCCTTTCCTTCCAAATTTGTGCTTCTCAGATTCTTCTTCAGAGTCATCATTACCATGGTACCCTACCCCAAATTTCAGAATCAGAGTCTTTTGCTCGATGAAACTTGGTGGGCCTTACTGGTTCTTTCTCAGCCCTATTTTTGGCATGAAGTTCATACTCTTCATCATGCTCATAATTCTAGGATTCAGCTCGTCTTCATAGATCATGCAAACTTTGAAGCTCGGACTGATCAAAATCTCATTTTAAGTTAGCATTAAAGCGGCGATATCAGCTTCGGTTTCTACTGTTATAGTCATTACTCTCCCCTCATATGGGAACTTAATTTTCTAGTGGATAGTCGATGGCATTCCTCCCAAAGGGTGAAACTATGGTCTTCCCAACAACACAATAAAAGTGACAGGGATATCAATCACATGCAAGTTGACCCAAACCTCAATAGGTCTTGTCTTGACTAAAGCTTTGAAGATCCCCTCAACTGGCCTTTTTATGCCATCATAAGCTTTAATAACCATATCATATGTCTTCAGCTCAGCTATGGTCAGCCCCAATTTGGGTAAAATCTTTAATGGACATACATTGATAGTGCACCTGTTATCAACCATTATGCGGCAAGTCAACTTTCCCTTCACTTCGGCCTTAATGAACAAGGCCTTGTTGTGGTCTCTACCTTCCAAAGGTAGATCATCATCTGTAAATACAATTTCCCCCTGAGGGCTCTCTATCAATGACTCTACCATTTGATTGGGAGTGTAACTTGTAGGAATCTTTTTATGATTAAGGGCCATAACCAATGCTTCTCGATGGGCTTTGGAGTGCATCAGCAACTCCCAGATATTGGTAAGAGTCTTCTCATGTCTCTTGACCTTGACAGCCTTCTTATTCTGCTTTACTTCTTTCTCTGAGTCTGCTTTTTCTTTCTCTAGCTCAGCAGTTTTCCCTTCTTCTTCTTTCTCTTTATCCTTCGCAGCAGGTTGGATTTTTCTTCTTTCATCACCATTCCACATATCAATTGGACCTCCTTCTTCCTCATCGAAACTCTAAATGTCTGGGACATTCACATTAAACTTTTATAGGTTGCTGGTTTAGATTCAAGCTTTCAGCTTCAGGTTTTGGGAGTGTAGGTGTGGGAATGGCATCCATAAAGGAATTAAGAACTTGTTCCTCTATCAATCCCGTATGGATCATTAGGAGGTGTGGATTTGGTAGTGGCATGTTGCGGTAATTGGGTAAGGGGTTGTTTCTAGTGTTTGGTTTTCTAGTTTCAGGGTTGGTGATCTTACCTGAATCAATTAGGTTTTGAACCTCATATTTTAAACGAATGTAGCCATCGGTAGTGTGTCTAATGGTTTGATGGTATTTGCAATAAATTTTTGGGTCAGCATTTGGAAAGGGTGGTCTTTGAGGTAAAGGTTGTATCAGATTATTCTCAATCAGCTTTTCTAGGACTTTGGAAAGAGGCTTCCCCAAGTTAGAAAACCTTCAGGGTTGTCCAATGGTATTGACCTGTGGTCCAATAACACTACTAGAACCCAATTACTTCTCTTACCGTGGATCTCCCGCTAAAGAACTTCTTATCTTGAGCCAAGTCAGACTCTTTCTGTACCCCAAGTTTGTGAAATTCTTCAAAATTCCTAATCTTGAGATCTCACAGCTTCTTGGAAAGTAATGGGACATAACTTTCGATCACTATTGTTAGCTGATCAGGTTTGGTTGGTCTGTGCTTCATTTGCGACAATTTTCCTCTCCATCTGATGAAATATTGAGCGAAAGACTCTTTGAATTTCTACTTTGTGTTTTGTAGGTCTCTCAAGGATACCTCCATTGGAGCATTCAGACCGTACTATTTAATGAATGTAGCACAAAGCTCTTTCCAGTCATTTTGCACATGTTGTTCCTGATTATAATACTAACGGATGGGAGCACCTTCTAAGGACAAAGGGAACTGTTTAATAATCTGAGGCTTGGTCAGTTCCATTGCTTTCATGTAAGTGACATACTGCTTTAAATGAAGGTAAGGATCATCGGTCCCTATATACTTCTTCATGTTAAGGAATTTAAATTTTTGAGGAAGAGGATCATCACTCTCATCCAAATCCAAGTCGGTGTAATCGATTGGGGAATCCATCCCTTTCTCTTTTATTATCAATTGCATTTGAGCCATGGTTTTGGTGATATATTTGGCCTAGTCCAGCTTTTCCACACTTCCTAAAGGATACTCATTTTTTTGGGTCACAGGTTCTGCTAAAAGGACTTCTTGATCATCTTCTTTCTGTTGTCTGACAATATCTTCGGCCCCCAAATCAAATGGTTGAGGTTGAGGTGCCGGTGGTTCTTGACCCTCCGGTCTATCTTGTCTTCTCACCTCTGCCATCATTTCTCTAATGATTGTTCTAGTTTGCTCAGCTACTTTTGCTTTTAATCTTTCCCCAAAAGCTTCAGAATCAAATCGTGCCATTTCTACTCTTTCAGATATTCTGATTAATTGACCAGTTTCAGATCTTTTCCAACCAGAAGTGTGGCGTGAATCTATATCTACAATCATTGCTAGTTAGAAGTATGCATAACGTGTATGCATGATATGTAAGGTCTATCTTAATGTTCGAATAAAAGAATAAACATATACAATATTTACACGTAACATGTAACAAACAAGACAAAGCTCTTCAATTGATCTCCACCCTTATTTCTCCTGCACGCGTGTTCAATGGCGAACTTCTTTTCCTAGGATTGTTGGCTTGGTTCTATTTATCAACAAGGGATAACAAAATTGACGTATGCAAAAGAATTCTCAAGACGGTGCAAACAAGTAGCAATTTCTTTGAATAAAACCAAAGTCCATAGTAATGGGCCACGGTAGGCTTGGAGGGCCCAACTTGACATAATCCATTTGTAAATGGGTTTGGGCTTTATTGTAAGGATTACCATATGGCATAGAACACATGCATTTGGGATAAATCTTAGTGAAAGTTGCTAAGTCATTACATGAGCTGAGTCGAGGGTAATAAACTACGACTCTCACAACTATATACATCCGTTATGTCTCCCCACTCAAGGGTTCGTGCGATGTGGATAAGTACGTGTCGTGAGTGACAATAATCAAATACCCTACTACCAGGTTTGAGTGAAACACAGGCAGCAAAGCAATGACTACCATCGGGTTACTCGGGACTTTGTGCTCATTGTGTGAAAAGTGTTGTGAATGCAAAAGAAATAAGAAAATAATTAAAAATGATAAAACACAAAACACTGAAATCAGTTTCTCTATCCCTAGTAGAGTCGCCACTGTAGACGGCGGGATTCAGTGAGCGCCCAAGTGTTTGACGACCAAGGCACTGTGTGGGCTCGAGGCCCACTAGGAAATACAAATAGGCTTGTAGCCCAAATCGGGGATGGAGTCGCCACCCAGATAAGACCTAGGACACATTGTACAACAACTGGATTCCATAGAGGGCCCCAACAGCTGTTAGGCCCACAGCCTCTGGATTTCACTCTGGTAGTTAGCAGCTCTTGCTGGTAGATCCTCTCCGAATGGCGGATGGCCTCATCCTGCTCCTGCATCAACCTCTCATGCTCAAGCTGCATCATAACGCATATATATTCATAACATACACATACATATCATTGCATAATTGCAACAGGAAAATAAGCCAAAGCATGAAAGACTTAAATGAGCATCCATAGTGTAATGGACATAGTGGCTCATTAGGCCAGAAGTACACTAATACAAATATGTGGCTATGTCTCGAGGAACCTACAAGCAGAACAGTTAGTAAATAGTGAACTTGAAATATTAGAATAGTAAAGATAGACATGAACTCACATAAGTAGAGTCCTCGAGAATGAAGCCCATAAGATCAGTGGATGCATGAATCACTGGGGTCACCACCTTGCCATGAAGGTTAGGCACCCGAACCATTGGAAGCAGTGGTAGTGCAGCTACTCCAAAAATCATCTAAGTAGTCTCAGTGGGGGCATCAACACTAGCTCCAGCACCACTTGAAGTCTCAACGACGCTCCTAGCTCGAGACCTTTTTGAGCGAGGCTATCAGACACAAGTAGGAACACTCAGGATAAGGACGGTCGATAGGAATGCAATGCATAAAAAAGGAAATACTACACACTTGATGAACAGAAGAGGAAGAAAGACCCACAACTGGGGCAGGTGGAGCGATCACGAAGTTCCTCGCAATGCCATCGATTAGGCGAGGAACAAGGCTCTCCAAATATGAGATACCCTCGAGCTCTATTAGCTGATGATCAGTCCCGATCGATGCCTCCTCCAAGGTAGGACCCACTATATCTCTCCCCCAAAACATATCAAGGGGAGGAGGATGAGGTACGCAATGGTCGATAACTCCCTTATGCCAGTGAACCACGCGCTTACCAAGATACCAAGCGCGATCACCTAGGGTCACGAATAGCACCCGCTAGCCAGTAATCTCCTTTGCTCCCTACATCATCGTTGAGAAGTCTGTGGGATAGCCTTCCCACCACGATCGGAGATATATTTGTAATAAAAAATAAGAAACAAGACTTAGAGCTTCAGAATGAGAAAAATAGAAAAATAAAAAAAATGGAAGAAAGAAAATACTAACCTAATCAAATGTCAACTCTGCAAGAGCCGAACGAGTAGCCTCCAATGACCTCATGGAGCCTCTCCAGGGTTGAGCAGTCCAAATTAGAAAATGAGGGAATCCCTCATGTAACCCAACGATAATAGGGGGAGCTAACACATGAAACTTAAAGGCCCAAATCTTTAGAAGAGATATATAAGAAACAATACACTTGAAAAAAAAGAGAAAAGGAAGAACCAACAAGGCATTTGAAGTAACTCACATCAACTTCTAGCGACACACCACAAATCCGTTAGCTGCCTATGCATGCATCATCCAAACCGTGGAGGAGATAGCCGTAAGTAGCGAAACCCCAATCATAATCCAGCAGAGCATTAAGGTCCTGCAGCAAAGGAAGCAACCAAGAGCCGCCTTTATTGTTTGCATTAGGGAATGCCACCATGCTCATCAACTAGAAGATGAAGCACCGAGCTCGTCTCTCAATGCCAAGGGTACCATCACTAGTAGCACCATTGCATGCTCACCAAAGCTGATCATAAGAGATTAAACTGCCCCGACCTACTCTAAAATCAAGAGGACAGCCCGACAGATCACAACACAACCCCAACGGATCCTCCGGAATATCAAAAGGGATCTGCTGGTTAGCAAAAGTGAATCCTATGATGGCAGCAAAATTGAGGAGAATAATCATCATCTTCCCGAACTAGAAATGGAAGGTGTGTGTGCAGTCTGACCACCTCTTTGCCAGAGTAGTCATCACCGCCTGACGACTACTCAAGATCTTCGGTCCCTCCAGTAGACAGTCCAAAAGGCCATCAAAGCCGAGACCACATGTCAGGCAATTTCCGCAAGTGTACGGATCGAACAAATAATATAATGATAAGTAGAGTATCGTTCCCACAGGGAAGGAGTAATTTCTAGCACTAGTTATGGCTATGTATTCTATGAGCTAATACAATCAATGATTAATGGTGAATGTTGAGCTAAAGATAAGATAAAACTATAAAATTAACTATAAGGGGAAAAATCAGGGTTAAGAAACTAGAGCTTGGAATTCGCTCGCCAGGCACTTACT
>CATIWM010132631.1:0-26297 GCA_949671775.1 Mallotus repandus | reverse complement strand
TCGTAATTCTTAATTTTAAATTTGTTATTCAAATTAAAAATATTGAATTATTAAAAATTGAAAGAAACTTTATGTATTAATTTTTCTCCTACAGTTTTGGATTTTTATAAATTTTCTTTTCTAATTTTTAATTTCTTTTTTTAATCAGAAATTATTTTTCCATTTTATTTAATTTTTGTTCAATAAACATGAATTTTAGTATAAGGAAAATTTATATATTGATGATAAAATGAAATAATTTTTTTATACAAATTAGTATTAATATTAAAATTTTAATTATAATAAGTAAATAAATTCATAAATAAACTCATATAATATTAAATTTATATAATTAAAATTATTATATAGAATTTGAAACTAATTTTGATAAATAAAAATCTACGTAGTATTATTATTAAATTATTAATTATCATAATTATTTATTATTATGGTCTTGCGTCCTAGATGAAAACGATGTCGTTCCAAAGCCCTTCTCATGCTTTTATTTAGTTTTCCATAAATGCCCTCATTCCCCTAAAAAAACGCCACCGTTTTAAAGACAAATTTGTCATTTCATGTGCCCTTTGCTTTTGAAACCCTATTCTATCCATTTCTTTTCATTTGTTCCAACAACCGCCTCTTGCCTTACTGCTTCTTCACCGTCTCTCTTTTGATTTTGTCTTTGCCCTAGCTTTCTCTTCTTCACTGCCTCTCTTCTTCTTCTTCATTGCTGACTCTATTTACTTTCTTTCCCTTCTTTCTCAGTCCTTTTACTTGGTTATTATGTGATGTCCCTTTTCCTTTATCCTCATATCGATTTTGTCCAATTCTATTTTGGGCGGTTTCGGTTTTATTTTTTCATTTTTTTGGAGAAATTGTTCTTTATTGTTTGGTGTTGAGAGCATGCATTCAGAAACGCCGACTCTACTTTTCTCGATTTCGGTTTTATCAGGACGACAAGCTTTTATTATGGGATGAATTTTAGGCTTGGAAGGGTATGATTTTTCAGGTAGAAGTAGAAACTATTTGCTTTGGTTCATCTTTTTTTTTTCTGGAAAGGAAAAAAATAAAATTGCTTTTCAGGTAGACGTTTTGGATCTGCATTGTCTCTACATTCGACAATTAGTGGCTTTTGACTATCTGATTATGAATCTGTATAAGAAGCACCATAAAAATGTTGCATGGATTTTGTTGATTTTCATTTTTTTTTTTTTTTTTTTTTGCTTTAGTGTGAATTCTTCTACTTATCTAAAAAAGAAATTAAAACTATTGTTAGTTGACAGAGTTTCTTGGTGAGGAAGAGCCTAACACTTCTGCTTCTTTACAAGTCTATGAAGATATGGTTATAAATGACATATGTTCAAGGTATTTTATTTATCAACAAAATAATAAAAATGAATAATAATAATATGCTCAAAGAGAATGAGTTGTTTGCTGGTTGGATATTTATTATTAAGAAAGCACATCTTCGTTCTCTACTAGTAAACTATTAGCCCAACAATAATTCAATTTTTCTTTGTGCTCGATGGAAACAGAACACCTTGTTTACTATGTGGTGTTGGATTGATATTAGCTTAGCTTAAGTATGGTTTGGATGTTTTCTTAAAAAGGTCTGCCAAGGTAAAAGGGTCGTGTGCCTCTCCAAATTAATCTAAACAAGAACATGCATGAACAGAATAGAGATAGATTGGCTTCTAAGGTATCATAATTACAAAGCTACCAAGGTAGCACTCTAGCTTTTTTTTTTTTTTAAATAAGTTGTTGATAGGCACTTGAAAATGAAATAAAACAATGACTCATGTTTATTTGTTTCTTTTCTTTAGTTCTCTCTGAGTGATGGTGTCTTTAGTGTAGAATCTGTGTTGAATTCTTTGTCTCCTTGATTTTTTTTTCATATTTTACAAAAAGTTACTTTGATGGAGTTTTGAATTGCTTTTATGTTAATGTTAAATCTTCTAATCTTCAAAGTTTACATCTTTTTATACATTGGTGGGTATTTTTTATTTTTAATTTAGAGATATGTGGGTGTTTTTGAATTAAGGTTCACATAACACAAGGAGACCATGATGGGAAGGTAGTGATAGTGTCACGGATGACTGAGGACAAACCGGGTTCAAGTATATTGGTTTATTGGAGTGAAAATAATACACTCATAGGTATGCACAAGCTTGCACAAGCTTATATTTATTTTTTTCTGCCTGAGACTAAAAGCTATGTGTGATTTGAATTTATCAAAAAAAGAAAAGGCAAAAAAAATCCATAATTAATGGCTCTCTTGTTTATAACGTATTTGATGGAATAGAAACAAAACAATTTTGAATGGCTATTGTTTTGTTTTTTTTTTATATTGGAGAATAGAAATTTTATAATTAATGGAAACTAAAGTATTTTGCTATTAATCATAATAAAATTCTATGGCGTTGTTGTTGCTCTTATGCTTGATCAAATATTACTTATATAAAGCTGCGATTTTATGCAACATTTTTTTCTTATTATTTTTTTTTAAGCAATAATTTTTCTGTAACACTTTACACCCTTAGTATTAATACACATCGTGATATCTCATATTATTATTAAGCATTTTTTAGTCACATGTAACTATTATACACACAATTATAATTATCCGTACACGCATACAAACATTTTACATTAACTAATGGGCATATGTATGCTATAAGGAGAGAGAGAGTCTGGATTTGGCCGACAACCTATGCTTCATGCTTTAACTACAATGTTATATGCTTCAAAATAGTCACACTTCAAGCTTCTCTATCTGGAAAAATAATTGCGATTTGGTGAGTCGTGACTCAATGAATATAAACATAAATTAAATTCTAAAGGCTAAAACAAATATTTCAACATCTCATAAAATAAATACAAAATTCAAATATTACATATGCATATGTTTTTGTTCCTTTTATTTGTTGTGACCTTGCAAGACAATACTGCACTCGGGTTCAAGTGAAACAAATGACAAGTGACAATTAATTTTGCTGGCCAGCATATAACAAGTGAATCAAGTGGTATCATTTGATCATTAATATTTTTCAAGTGATTTGCAAGTATTGGTCAAACTAGTTACAACATCCTCTTATGTCTATATGCAAATAATTAAGTGCAATTGTATAGCAAGTAATAACCACAATCATAAATTTATTAATTGTCATATATCCACATAGCACAAATTTCACATTTATAATCACATAATCACACAATTGCACATTAGAATCCAATTGATGTATATACTCACCTCCTTAGATAACAAACACTTTATGGACAACTTGTGTCACCCCTCGAGCTTCAGCAATATTTTGAGATCCTAAAATATGACATATATTTTATTAAAAATATATCTACAATGAATGTTTATGTTTAGTATACAATTAGGATATGTTCTTTATATGTGTAAACCTAACATTTATGCAAATTTATTTCTTGATAGGCAGCTTGACCTTACTAGACCTGAGGGTAAATAACTCTCACCACACAACTCAAAATTACCCGATTCAGTTTTTATACAAAACTAGACATATAGGGCTATAACATATCCAAAAATTAGCTCAACATATACTCTGTACAATAAATGATGAATTTTTGAATTCATATATGTGTACTGCATAGGAACAGTTTGAGCAAGTCTAACTCAATTTAGAATTTCTCAAGTTATACAAGTTTAATTGAAAAACCAATTCTCATAAACTTTTTTAACACATAAAGTAACAACTTTCATGTTTTATACTTCATCTAATTCAGCCTCTAAGGTCCTTATATAAATTGGGGAAAGCCAAACTGCCTGCAGATATAGCAAGCAGAACCAGTCCCACTCTATGGACTATTTCTCATTACACATCTATTACTTCACAAAATTGCATCACATAGTTTTAGATAACATATAAAAGAATAAAACTCATGTTTATAACTTTGTCTAATTCAGTCTCTAATATCCTCAAAATAATTAATCAACATTAGGTAGTCTACTGGACTGCTACCCAAACCAGTCCCAAACAAACTTCCATAGAATCTCACATACTTGTTATTTCACAAAACCCTTTTACAGACGTGAAGATAAGACATAAATCTACAAGTTTCATGTTTTGTGTTTCTAGTAATTATTCTTTTATGGCCACGAAAATTAGAGCATAATCTTCAGCTGAAAACCAGAATTTTCAGCATTGAGAACCATATTCATCTTCTAAATCAATTAACCTATTTCCATTTTTAATTCATCTTCAATTAACCTATTTTTTTTTCTTTTAATTCCTTCTAATTATCATGATAAACATATTAAGAGGGAAAATTTATACAAGAAAATAAAATTAAATCACTTATCTTTGCCAAAATTATAAAACCCCAAAAAATTTCCTTCTTCTTTCTTCTTCTCTTTCTCTTTTCCTTCTCCTTACTTTACTTTTTCTTTTCTACGTCTACGTTCCATCCCCCCTTTCCCTTTTATTTATTTATCTTTTTTTTTTTTTAATGTCAAGAGACATATGACTTAAGGTGGACAAGTAGAGTTCTCTTTTTTCTTCCTAACTTACATAAATATCACTAACCACTAACTTATATTATTATTATTATTATTATTATCATCATCATCATTATCATTATCATTATCATTATATATATATATATTAATCAAATATCAAGTAAAAGTTCAAATCAATCCTCCCTCTATGCAAAAGCTCAATTTAGTCCCTAAGGTTACTCATGTAAATAAGTCAACTACATGCAATTCATGTAAAATACACATAGTCAAATGGAATGGTCTAAGATGCATATGTTCATATAATATTAATTATGGATGAAAATAGGGATGTTACACAAATGTTAACGAACATAAATATCTGTCCACTCAAAAAGGGGACATGCGCATCAACGATAAGTTTTCTCTTATTTCTCAATTGTTTATTTTTATTATTTTCACATCTATTTTATACTAATAAAATAAATACAGCTTGTCACACAAGCATATTTACACAACTACACATAAACATACTTACATATTTATACATAGATGTTCGTCTAATATGTGATTATTATAACTCCATGCATGAAGTTTGAAAAGCATGCACCAATCACATTGATATATTTATTACATGAGGACTGACCGTCAATTGAGATCGATTAAACGATCCCAAGATTGTTGTTCTTTTGTCTATCATTACAGATGAGGAACGTGTATTTACTGAAGATGCTACTTTAAGCACCAATCAGTCCAGGCATCAACATGCAGAAATTGTCAAATGACATCAGACACACTGTCAAGCAACAATAAACAAATCACTTATTTATGCTCAGACGACAAATGGTGGCTCCCGCTCAAAATTGAATCAAACAACACTCAAGCAAATCCTACTTTACAACATATCCTTGTTCCTAAAAATTTCAAAGAACATTCAACAAGGGAAAATTCAAGAAGAGAGTCAATTATATCCACTACACAGCCGAATACATTAAGTGCAATTCCAAGACAACCTAGCCAACATCATGCAGTATCCTCTATTTTAGAAACTATACAACCTTGGTCTTTCACTTGAACTACCAAGCTCATCTCATGACTCCGATTAAACAAACCCAAATTTGGTCTTAAAAAGCCCACATTCCATCCTTTCAAAAAATCTTCACTAAATTACTATCCCACATTACTAAGCTTAGACTAAATGAGCTCAAACTCACTACCAGGATCACAAAAATCCTTCCCTTTTATAAAAAATAATACAAAAGCAGTGCTCGGTAAAATAAATGTCAACATCAGCAAAGACGTTTGAACTCAACATCAATCATTATTCTGGCCAGACAATTGTCATCAACAAAGCTATCAAAATATAAAGCTGAGCAACATTGAATACTTCTCTAGATCTCGGATCGCTATATTGCACCGAGCATCTCACAAAGTCGAGTATATATGGAAACTCGCATCATCAAGTCAACATCTCATAAATTCAAGTATATATGGAAACTTGCATCCTCGAGTCGCTATATTGCACTGAGCATCTCACAAAGTCTAGTATATATGGAAACTAGCATCCTCACATCGTTTTTCAGCACTGAGGTATCAAAACTCCAGCACTAGCTGGTCGCATTCTGCGTGTTACTATAACACTAGTGGGTTAATCCCTCGGGACGCCGAGCATTAAACTCCAGCAACTGAAGCTAGTTCCCAGGTCACTTTTCAGTACTGGGGTTATTCAACTCGAAGTTGGTACCCTTAGGTCACTTCGATCACCGAGGTTCAGAAACTTGGGCCGTTTCATAACACTGAGCAACTTTTATTGAGCAATCTGCGTATCTAAGTCTAGCTGGCACTCAATAATTATTATATTCTAATACTGTGATTCTAAAACTTAGTATACCGAGCATCTTCACCTTCAGTGACTAAGGCTGGCCACCTCAGCTCACCCTTCAACATCAGATAACATCTTCAGAACAGAATTCATTACTCCGAGTTATCATCAGTATATCTTAAAAATTCAGAAACTCGGACATAAATATCCGAACAGACTTTCAGGGGGGACTCTTAATACCCCATATTAATATCCTATTCTAATTAGGGTTATAATCCCTAGAAAGGAAGAATGCTTGAATAAGAAGAAAGCTTGATAAGGAAGTTTGTTCTCTCCTGAACAAGGCAATCCTACAACTATAAGGAATCATATTCCTAAGAGGTTTGAGTCAATCTCTCACTTTATATACATCTCATTACATCTCATATAGGGGAGAGATCATTCATTCTCATATTCTCATACTCTACATCAAATCATCATGTCATCGTTCCATCATACAAGCACCCATCCAATATTCATTCTATTCTTTTTATTCTACTTTATACGCTTTATTATTATTTTCCATACAAATACTGACTTGATCTTCATAGTGTTTATGGGGAAACCCCGCCCCTTTACCTGACTTCCTCGTTGATGCAGGTTTCACAAGCAAGAGATATAATTCAGAGTTATCCATGCCAAACATTAACCTGCGAGCCATCACCAATATGCCACCTACACCCATTTTGAAGAACAAATTTCGCACTCCATATGCCTCTCCAAACTAGGCTTGGGTTAGGACCCAAATTAGTCGTAAAAAAATTCCCATTTGGAAAATATTTAGCTTTAATGATATGAGAAACCAAGGCATAAGGTTTTTGAAGTAAACTCCATCCATGCTTACCAAGCATAGCAAGATTAAAATAATATAAATGGTGAAAGCCTAAACCTCCATGAATTTTTGGATGACACAATCTTTCCGAAGCTGCCCAATGAATTTGATGTTTTCCTTACGAATTAGAATCCCACCAAAAGGAATTCATCATCTTTTGCAATTTCTAACAAAGGGATATAGGGAGCAAAAAAGCACTCATACAATAGGAAGGTATAGCTTGAGCGACTGCTTTTAAAAGAACCTTTTTACCAGCCTGCGATAAGAGCTTTCTATTCCAACCAATTAATTTTTGCCATACACTATCCTTCAAATAACCAAAAATTGATTCTTTATGCCTATCGATCAAAGACAGAAGGCCTAAGTATTTACTAGTGTTTAAAGGAGTAGTGACATCCAAAAAAGACATAATGTTATCGCACATTGTAGGATCCACATTATCACTGAAATAAATACTAGATTTTTGAAAATTGATAGCCTGGCAAGAATCTTCTTCAAAACGCCTTAGAATATCCCTCAAAATTCTACATTCAGTCAAATTGACTTAGAAAAAGAAAAAACTATCATCAGCAAATAACAAGTGAGACACTCGAGGAGCACCCCTACTAATTAAACAACCATATAGATCATCTCTAGCTTCAGCTTTCTTAAGAAGAGAAGACAATCCCTCAGCACACAAAATAAACAGATATGGTAAAAGAGGATTACCTTGCCATAAACCTCGAGTTGGAACAATAGGACCAACAACTTCCCCATTAACCAAAACTGAATAAGAGACAGAAGAAACACACAACATCATCCAAATCTACCCATTTCTGATAGAATCCAAATTTGATAAGCACCACCTTTAAATAGGACTGTTTAATTCGATCATAAGCCTTGCTAATGTCAATCTTAAAAGTGACAGAGCCTTTTTTACCTTTGGTATAATGTTTCATATAGTGAATAGCTTCAAAAGCTACAATAATATTATCCACAATAGAGCAACCCAGAACAAAGGCAGACTGTTTTTCAGAAATAAGATTAGACAAAATATTCTTCAAACGGTTTGCAAGCACTTTAGCCATAATCTTATATAATACACTGCATAAAGAGATAGGGCTGTAATGTTTGATAGTAGAAGGAACTGAAAGTTTAGGAATGAGACTGATTAAAGTATCCTTTAAATGCGGAGGGAACATTCCTGAATAGAGCCAATTACTACAAGCAGAAAACACTTCAGGACTAATAGAAGACCAAAAAGTTTGGAAAAATGCTGGATTTAATCCATCCTTACCAGGAGATTTATCTGGGTGCATTTGAAAAATAGCAGTAGTAAATTCAATGAAAGAGAAAGGAGCAACAAAAGCTTCATTTTCTTCATTAGTAACTTTATGAGAAATATATTCCACCAAAGGTAAAGTATCATGACCAGCATCAAGATACAAAGAGGAAAACTAATTAAGTACCACAGAGTGAATATCCATCAAGTCCGAAGCTACGGAACCATCCTCTCACCTCAACTCAAGAATTTTATTTTTTCGTCATCGCTCAGAAGCCATGGCATGAAAGAAACGGCTGTTACAATTCCCATTCTAAAGCCAAAAATTCTTAGCATGATGCTTCCAATAAGCATCCTCTTCATACTGCAACGAATTCGATTCAGATTTAATTTGAGGTACCCGAGCTAAATCAAATTCATGAGTTGAAGCCATTGCAACGGACAACCTATACTTCACTGAAGAAATACAGGACCTGAATTGGCTTCAAAAATTACGTCCCCATCTCTGCATGGATCCGAAACATTCATGCAAACGATCCAAAAGAGGCAAGCCCGAACCAGCATCCCACCAAATGAAAAAACTATTCTTAAAATCTTATTCCCGAATCCATTGATTTTCAAATCGAAACCGATGGGAATAAACATGATGAGAAGACGCAGAAAAAATAATTTTCACAGGGCAATGATCCGACACCAGTGCAAAAGAACAAACCAGTCTTGCATCTGGAAATAACAGATGCCACTCCTCTGAAACTAAACATTTATCTAGACGTCCTTGAACAAAATTAGGAGTACCACGCCCCTTCTCCCAAGTAAAGTTAGAGCCTTCAATCTCCATGTCAAACATATTACAGTCTTCAATAGCCTCCTTGAATGCATTGATAAGACCAGATGGATGAGAAGTTGGACCATCTTTGTCAATTTGACTAAGAACCCCATTAAAATCACCATAGACACACCACGACAAGGAAGATGCACTAGATAAAGAGTGCAGGAGATTCCAAGACTGATGTCGCAACCTACGATTGGGTTGGCCATAGAAACCCGTACCCCTCCATAACAAACCATCCGAAGAAGAAAAAGAAGCATCAATATGAAACCGAGAGTAACTCATAATTGAAACAATTAAATTAGCCTTCCAAAGCAAGGCCAAACCTCCACTTCTACCTTCTCTATCCACACAAAAACAACCAAAGTAACCCAAATTACACTTTATTTCGTCAACTTTATTAGACAAAACAAGAGTTTCAATCAAAAAGATAAAAGTTGGCTTACAAGATCGAATAAGATCTCTAAGGGCTAAAACTGAACATGGGTTGCCAAGCCCACAGCAGTTCTAAAAAACACCTATCATAGCTGACAGCGGGGTCCTTCTAAGGACCCGGCTGATGAGTTTGAAAGTTGCTTGCATTCAAGGTCTTGAGCAATACTGGGCGTAACAACCAGCGTGCTAGTGTTTGAATCAACAAGTGCATCTTTATTATTAACTTCAAGTGAATCAAGTTGCAAGGCCCTCTTTCTCTTCTTATCTTCTAAGATATCAATGTCCATATTTTCATCCTGGTCAAAGTCCATAGAGTCTTAGCCGAAGCCCATTAATGGATTTAAAACCACGGTCTTATGCCTTCTCAACCCCATCTGCAGACTACTAGAAGCTCCTCCAACCCCGCTACTTTCATTATTTGAATTTGAAAACTGAGATGTTAGTTACAACAGTATTAACCTTATCTGATCTTCAGGTCAACTGCACATCAAACAAATCTAATCCTGGCTCCCACAACCACCGATCACCGCCGCTATCAGTATTCCGGTGAGTTGGTGCCTTAATCCATGGCCCCCATTCTCTAGGCAATTTTTCATCAGTGTTTGAGGATAGTTTAGGACAAGAGTTCTCAGTGTGATCAAGAATACCACAAAAGAAACAAAATTGGGTGAGTTTTCCATATTTAAAATGGACAACACTCCATGACCCACAAGTCGGTTGAATATTCTTCCATCTTCGAAGAGGAGTCTGAACATCAAACTTCACACAAACCCTCATAAAGTTCCGCCAGAAACCTGAGTTATTTGCCTCATCATATTCAAGAAACTCCCCAATATAATTGCCAAGTTGTTTCCCCACTCCCAATGACATATATCCAACCGGCAGCTCATAGATTTGTACCCAAAGAGGAATAAAAAACAAAGGAACCTGCGCAGGAATTTCCCCTTTCTGAAGCAGATGGAGCACCAGAAGACATCCATCAAAGGACCAAAGACCTCTTTCAAAAACCCTTCTCATATCTTGTTCATCAAAAAACTAAAAATATATCTCCTATTACCTAGATCCTTGACTGTTAATCCATTTCCCGGCTTCCTTATGCTAGCCATACGTGACTTCATAATACCAACAAATTATGTAGAGTCGGCTATCTCCTCTCCCGGTGATGTTAGCATTTAACCACTTGATCTAATTGTTAAAAAAATTGGGGTGAAAAGTACTTGCACATTACAAGGAACAAATTTACCCCTAAAAAAAATTTAATAATAAACACAATTTTTTCAAAAATTTTAAATTTGTATCTAATAAAAATATTAAATAACCATTTATTTTTTATATACATGCAATGTATTAATGCTAATACAATATTAAAATAATTTACATCTAATTTTTTATGGAATTTTTAAAAAATTGTCCCTTATTAGAAATATTTAAATAAAAATTCATTTCATTCTATATAAATTTGTTCTTTTTTATTCAATTTCAAAATAAAAATTAATAAATGTTCATTTAAATGTAACAAATTAGGATGAGATAAATAAATAAATGAATACTTATTTATTTATTTATTTTTATTTTAGAAGTGAATTAAAAAATGCAAAATTTTATATTGAATGAGATGAGTTTAGTTTATTTAAATATTCCTAATTTTTTGAAATAGTATAGAATGAATTTATTTAATATATTCTTATTTTCTTAAATTTTCATTAGGAGTGAATTTATTTCTTATTATAAACATTAGGGATAAAAATGTACTTTATTTGATATTTTTCTTTGTATATGCCAATAATATGGACCTCACTAACAGTGAAAATTAACACTATTTATAGGAGGTATTTAAATATATGATGTTCAAAACGACAAAAATATATTTACACCATAAAAAAGGTTAGTAGCAAATATGAAATTAAAGCATTTTGTTAAAAATTTTTTACCTTTTTCCTTTAATATAATAATATTTCCACTATCTATAAATAAAAGCGTTGTCCGTATAATATTGCCCTCAATTAAAAAGTGTTATTTAATTGAGAACAATATATCTTCGTATAGCATATGGCGTAAATTATTTGTAAAAATATCATATTAGCATTTATTTATAGTCTATTTCTATATCAATTAATATTTTCTTCCTAAAGATTAAGTAGTTTAGTGAGATATATATGCAAATTAAGTAGGGGTGTAAATAAGGTGAACTGTGAGTAGCACGGTATTCGGCTTGATAAAAACTCGTTCGAGCTTGTATATTAAAGCTTGTTTCATAAACGAGCCGAATTTAAGTTATACAAAGCTCGGCTCGTGAAACTTGCGAACAAGCTCGAATAGAAGTTCGTAAATCAACTCATAATTTTAATGTTCAGTAATTTAATTATATATATATAATACATAAATTCGTGTAGTAAAAAATATATTATTGGAATAAAATTATAATTTTTATTAAATATACTGTAATTTATTTAATAAATAATTTATTTTTAATTCTTTAATATATAATTTTAATTTATAGTTTACATTTTTTAAATTTCTTTAAACTCGTTTAAACTCGCGAATAACTCGTAAACACTAAGTGAGATAGTAAGCTCGGCTCGATTATAAATGAACTAAATATAAACTAGTTAAAACTCGGTTCGGCTTGATTACACCCTAAAATTAAGGGTTGGATTATCGACTTCTATTGACTTCCCTTTCCTTAGTTAAAAAAATTGTCTTTTTTGTTCTTCATTGGGACTTAGGCTGATTTTAATGGGATTATATTGGTAATTTATGGTCTTATTCCGTGATTGAATCAATGAAATTCTTTTTTTTTTTTTTGTAATTTTTTTTAATTTGATAACTATATGAGCTCATTATCTATTGGTAGAATTTTTATAATGTTGAACTCAAATATTGTTTAAATCGTTAAAAAGGAGTACAAATTTCACATTGTACATATATTAAAAAAAATAGAAAAATATATTAGTCGAGAACATTATATTTTAGCACAATATTTCAATTTAATTTTCTTACTTTTATATAATTTAAAAATAATCAATTTTTTAAACACAAGAAATTACTAAATAAAAACGGCTCTTTATACCATGCAAATGTTTGTACCAGTAAAAAATAAACGTCTGACCTTCTACAGTAGGCTACTGACTGTCTATAGTAGATAAATGGCGGTGGTTACTTCTAGCATTGTAACGAGGTCTGATTTTCTTTCTTTCTTCCTTCCTTCCTTCCTTCCTTCACCAATCCAACACCTCATTTTCTTCTTCCTTAATTTCTTTCATTCGGTATTGTCCCAAAACCTCAAAAAAAAAAAAAAAAAAAAAAAAAATTAAAAGCAAGCTGAGCTATGGGAAATCATTCTGCATAAATGAAAAGGATGCGAAAGAGAATTAAGGTTCGAGAAGCGAGCGGATGGGCATGTCTCATAGAAGGTTGCTGGCTGAGGAAGAGCTGCTGCACGGGCAAGCTCTCTCTATGGCTCTTCATCACCACCAATTGTCTCAGAGATTCGAAGGATCCATGTCCCGAAGGATTGGCTCCACCAATTCTTGCAGGCCAAATCTTCCTTATCCTTTCTCTAATGGAAAACAACTGGTACTCTACTCCACTTTCTTTTTCCCTTGTATTCCCAAAGGATTCCTCCTTTTACTCACAATTTGGCAATTATTCAATCTCATGCACTCCCTTTTTGGATTTTGCAATCTCAGAGCCGGTAATTGAGTTGATGTGCTTGTTAAATTAATTAGTTGAGTAAATTGAATTTAATCAATAATTATGCTGTAGATATTTTACAATGCATTCTAGATGTTTGATAAAATACCTATAAGAAGACTGAATGTATATGTATACACACACAATGTGTTTCTAAGTGTTTGATAAAGATTTTATTTGTCTCACCTGTACGGATTGATTTTATTTTATTTGACACATCACTTCCTGAAAATATTTGTAAGGGGTTGTTTATTTTGGATTGTTGCAGCTTTAATATTTAATGATCTTAGTTTCCATTTGATTTGGCAAAACCTAGCAATCTTGAATTCTTAATATTTGATTTGGTTGTTAAAGTTTTGACTGATTTGGCTCTTGTAATAAGACGAGCTTACATTTGTTCTGATGGGGAATAGTGATGTATAGATCTTTTGGTCCCTTTGCTTATCATTTTGTTTGGTCGGTCTTAGTTTTTTACTGGGTGATTGATTTTCCTGTTTTCATCATTTTTTGCAGTTTTTCATGTCACTAATCAACATGGAAACAAGCTATATGAGAATGTGGGTCAACAAGTGAGTGGAGCAAACCCCTTATAACTATAGAAATTATGCAGATAAGGGGTATACTGCTGTGAACTTAAGGTGCCCTGACCGGCCTAAGTTACTCTTTTGATACTGTATGCACATTAACAGATATGCAATATGTTGTGTATTATGCATACTATTATAGTTGAAGGGCCGAAAGCTTATGATGTTGTTCTTGATTCCCTCAACAGGCCTTTTGAGAGATTCTGTTTGATTTTATCTTGTCGTTGTAGTGGTTGAGCTATCATTGTATCAAGCTCATTCTCTCTATTTGTTCTTTCCTTTTATTTTTTTTAAAGATTTTCAAGTATCCCTTGTTTGAAAGAGGACTTTCTTTGACAATTGCTTATAGGATCTCGTTCTTGTTTATTGTTCAACAGGAATATTATATCAAGCATATGGATGGGTCCTCTATTAGTTCTAAAGCGGAGAGGCAAATGGTAATCCATTGCTTGGAAGCAGTTATTAGAAGGAGAATGAATGCCTGTGGTACAGACATCCAAGAGTTCAACTTTGATGCTAGTTTCCAATTTACTCCATATGTGATTAATACTTTATGTTATCAACCTTTTGGAATGCAGGATATAAGACTAGAATTTTATAGTGAATATAGGGTTGGCCTTTAATCCAAGGTTGCTTGTATATTTAGGGAAAATGGTCTTTGTCACCTGAGCTGAGGTCACGACTAGAGGTTCACAGGCTGTGAACACTTTTTATATGATTGATGCATCAGGATATCCTGTGAAAAGTGAAATGATTGAAGCATTTAGAAAAGAGATTGGCTTGACTATACTTCGAGTGAAGGACGAAAGAAGCTCAACCTCACCCCTAGAGGAACGTGGGAGATTCTCGCTGGGTAACATCTTCCGATCTAGGTCAGAGAAGTTCCTCTATAACTTGGGTTTAATAAATTCATATTCATAAGCAGCTCAGTTAGCTAAACTAGGTTTCGGGCCAGTTTCTGTAAATGTTGGTATATGTTGGCTTAGTCACATAGCTCTTAGCTTTAGGTAAATCAGTTGTTGATCTTCAGTTCATGCCCGAAACTTGCAACAAATTTCAACTTGTAAATCTTCTTGTAAATATGAATTCTAAATCTACAATATATTTCAAATGGCAATGCAAATACATACATCAATGTTCCATTTCTGTTGTCTCATGGTTCAAATTTTGTGTCAAAGGCTATGGCCATGCAGCTGGGACAATGCTCTTGACCCACTTAACTTTGTCAAGTACAGGATACATATCATATCAGAAAACAAATGGTTTTCCTGATGATTGGTTGACTGTTTACCCTTAAATGATTATAGAGTACCATTTAAAGTTCATATACACAAAATTTCATTAGAATCTAACAGCTGAAAGATCTTAATTTTCTCAAAGTAATATCTGAATTTGAAGAAATGTGTATGAAAGCAGCTGCATTTAACAATTACACCAAAAAGGTTTCAAGATTCTTCCCTTAAGTAGAATGGCTTAAGCAGGTAACAGTTTTTGGTAGATGTGGTGTTGCAGGTGTGCTTTTCACCAACCAAGAATTAAAATGAAGATAATAAAATGGACATATGGGATTATGGAATGGACAAAAGACATTAAACTAGTAATTTCCTTGCTTAAATAGGGAGATTATTCCATATGATTGAATTTATGGCACATATTCATAATATTTTACACTTAATTAATAAAAATTAAACACATATCTTCGTATTGTAAATTCAATTATAGGGTACACTATATTTGAAGTAGGCACGTTATTTTTATATTTTTGTATTACAAATTCAACACAATTGTGGGGTGTAAAAATTTATATTCTTTTTATTTGTGGAACGAAAACTTTAGGAGTATTCAAGTAATGGTTCATGTCATCAAAATGAAAATAATATGGAGATTGCTACATGGATATTGGAGCAAATAAAATATGGCAAAACATTGAATTATAAAATGTTGGTGTTATTCACCAATGCTGCTACCATTGCCTTTTGTGTTGCTGCCTTGCATGCAGTAGCAACAACAGCTGAGTTACTTGGTTATGACATCGGTTAGCGAGGGATTGGAGCTATTAGCAAACTCCTATCTCTAATATGATCTCCATCTTTCTTTATCACTAACTTGATAAAAAATGCATTAGCTACCATTATTTAAATAATTGACGATAGAATAAATCAAAATTCTCTCAGTCAATTGCCAGAAATTGAAAATTTTTGCCACTCCTTCGTTCACCACATGTCTTGCAGATGAGAAACAATAATTTGATTACTTCAGTAATTGAGCTGGTGATAACCGAAATGGGCCGTATCCAATTTCATTGGATGATTCAACTCTCTATCTGTCTCTTCCGACTTGATCAACTTCACAATGTCCATCCTTTAAAAGAATCTCCCGTTCACTGTTCCTATCCCATTTACTCTTAGCTTTGTAAATAACTGGTAAGAGGAGATAAAAAAAACTACATTGATGCCAAATGCTAATGCAATTACTGTCTGAATGAGCTTATCAGAAAAAGAAGCAAGTTAAGATAAAAGAATCATAATTTCTGCAGCTGGTTGCACAAGCAAATTACCCTGTTATTTAAGAAAATGAAAACATAAAGCTATTAGGTGTACGTGGCTTTTACTAGTTCAACAAAGGCTCAAGTAGCATAATGCCTTAATCAGCATTCATTCTAGGTTGTTCATGCAGCACATAGTTGGACTGGAGTCAGTTTTAGTCAAGTCAATCATCTATGATAAATAGTTCAGATTCCTCTATAACATCAAAATAAGATTTCTGAATATATGAAGACATGGAAGTACTCGACAGTTGAGGGCCCTTTTGTGAGGGCCATCTATCATGCCCGAATAAGTCTTGATAATGTCATTGAATTTGCTTAGAGCCGCTTGCTGTACTTGACAATTGAGAATCATAAAGACCAATTTTAAAATATGAACATAATGGCACAATTGTATCTCCATTGAAAACATCATCTTTCTCTCCTTCAACTTTCATCAAATCCATAGGCTGCTGCTCTGAATCAGTCTGAATTAGAATTTCCTTATTTGGAGAAGGTGCATCAGCTTGAGAAAGCTATTCATTAAGAACTTCAACTGTCTGC
The DNA here is from genome assembly GCA_949671775.1 of Mallotus repandus. Taxonomy (NCBI): domain Eukaryota; kingdom Viridiplantae; phylum Streptophyta; class Magnoliopsida; order Malpighiales; family Euphorbiaceae; genus Mallotus; species Mallotus repandus. The sequence continues at coordinate 9,273 of CATIWM010132631.1, read as the reverse complement.
TGCGATGATAAAAATTCATCAATTGTTGCATAACCTTCAATGTTCGCACCTGTTGGTTGCTGCTCTGCTGCGTCAATGTTTGCTGTCTGTACCACATATGCACCTTGTAAGGTTTCATTCTCTTGCATTACATCATATTCTTGTGTATTAAGCTCTTCATCAGGGGTGTGAATTCGGTCCGTTTAGTTGATTTTGATTCATTTTTTTTTACTAAAACTAAATTAATCGAACCAAACTAAACCATAATTTAACTAAATTAATCAAAAAATTGAACCAAATCGATTGAAAAATTCAATTTTTTTAACATAAAAACTGAACCGACCGAACAAATTAATTTTTTATAAATATAAATAATTTTTAAAATTTTTATTATATTATTATATTATTTAAAAATAACAAAATAAAATTATATATAAAAATTCGATTAATTCAGTTAACCGAATTTCTGAATATAAAAATTGAACGGTTTAAAAAATCAAAAATATTAATCAATCTAACTAAAACCGAACCGAGCCAGTTCGGTTTGGTGCAGTTTTTGGTCTGGTTCATTTTTGCACACCCCTACTCTTCATCATCAATCGCTCACACACGTAAATCTTTTAGTGCATTCATTTCTGGAGTTTGTCCAATAGTTGCCGATTCATTAACATCTAAAACATATGGAGTTGAAACACTGGATATGTTTGATTCCTCTTCTCTAAGCTGTTCAGCTCCTGTCATAGTTGTCCCAGCCTCTTCTTCAGCTGAAGCGGTTGGATTCAACTTCATATCATTTACAGCTTGTTGAAATCCTTCTAGCCTATTGAATTGAGAATTCTCATCCAACTGCACCGATCCATTTGCTTCAAGTGATAAACCTTAAATTAAATCAGAGCACCAAAAGCAATAAACAAAACAACAACAAAGAACCCACATATATAACCAACAAAGAGAGGGAGCTGAAAAAAAAGCTAAGAATCTGAACGTGAAAAGAAAGCAAAGTGGCAACTTGATTCGGTGAAAAAGGGAATGAGAAAATTAACTAAAAAGCTTCTTCCTTTTTAATTTATGTGAATTGGATTTTTGTTTTGGCAAAAGGGTCAAATTGGACCCTAACACTTTACCTTAAATGCAGATTGAAACTTAATCTTTTTTTTTTTTAGCTAAATTGAAACTGAAAGATAGAACACAAATTGGACCCTACTGTCATTTTTCACAAAACAGTCGTTAAACCATGCCTATGTGGATGAAGTGAGCCCCACCAGTTGCTGATATTGTCGCAGACGTGGCAAAGGTGTGCACTGTACAAAGCCAACAAGTTCTTCTTTGAAAATAATTCTTCTTCTTCTTCTTTGAAAATTCTTTTTCTTTTTCTTTTTCTTCTTCTTCTTCTTCTTCTTCTCTAACTAGCAAAGACCCACCAACTCTCTCTTTCTTTGAAAATTATCTGACCGCCAGCATGAAGACAGACCGAAGACATAAAATCCGATTGCCACCACCGGCAGATTTTCCAAACTGAATGCAAGAGAGAAACACAGGTGATGGACCAGCTATAGACTCAGCAACAGCAACAACCATGGTTACTAAATTAGTAAAGATGGTGCATTAGCAAATTGTGACGTGGATTAAAATCCAACGGTGAAGAAAAGGAAGATGTAGGAGAGTAAGATGATCATGTATTAGAATACTTCCATCCACCCAAAAATTCTTTCAACTCTTTTCACTCACCAATTCTCCATCTTTTTTTCCCCTCATTCTCATCCATTTTCATTTTTTTTCTTTTTTCCAACTGGGTAGCTTTTTTTCTGGTTTTTTTGGGCTATTGAGTTGCTCTGTTTTTTGGTTTTAGTATAAGTTGATATTGTTTTCTTATAAAACTTATGTTTTTTTTTTTTTTGTTATTTTGAAAATGGTATGTAACTATGTGAATTTCTTGATCAAGAATGTGGAAAGTTTTGAGAGCTTTGTAGTTATGGAGTTGAATTTGTTGGATTTTGAAAAGTTTTTGCAAATGGAGTTTGCTTAGCCATCAGTCTTAGCTTGGATTCATTATCCTTTAAAATATGGTATGTGGATGAATGCCTCAGTTTTTGTTATTCTGTTTTGGTGATACGATTGATATTTTTGAATATTAGAATCAAATTTTAATCAATGTTATGTCTTCTCCAAAACTGATCATTTATAATCATTGCCAATGATAATATTTCTGCTAAGATTTAAATGGAAAATGGGGAATATTTGTACCTACTCAAGCGGGGAAAGAATGTTGTTGGTGTTTCTTGCTGGGGCTCTAATTTTGGTGGTGTAGGCGTTGGTGTTTTGGTTGATGAAATGTTTGGCTTGGTAGAAACAACAATGAGGATGAAATGTTTTCTTCTTCTGTTTTTGCCCATAATGTGTTTGATGAAATGTTTGTTCAATCAAGTGCACACTTTTGCTTTATCAAAAAAAAAAAAGTGCACACTTTTCCCACGTCTGCGACAACATCAACAACTGGTGGGGCTCACTTTGTCCACATAAGCATAGTTTAATGGCTGTTTTGTGAAAAATGATGGTAGAGTCCAATTTGTATAACGGTTTCCATCTTTCAGTTCCAATTTAGCTAAAAAAAAAAGATTAAGTTCCAATCTACATTTAAGGTAAAATGTTAGGGTCTAATTTGGCCTTTTGCCTTTTTGTTTTTGATGGGTTTAGGACGTAATGGAAATGTAAGTTATTGAAAAGTTGGGTTTTTTTAGCTCAGATATTCAGAATTAGAGATAGAGAATGACAGAGGAAAAGGGATTTTAGTTCAGCGGATGATAAAAAAAAAAGAGGAAATTGATCTGCAGGTTAGGTTTTTAGCTCAAAGCTTCACATACACAATACTAACTTTGCAGGTTAGGTTTTAGCCAATTGATTGACATAATTTGATTCAACTAAAAACAAAAAATCAAAAATTATGAATTGAAAGCTGTGTATCTCGTCGTTAAAAAAAATGCTGGAACTATCGATTTTGGGTTAATAAATTTAAATTAAATAATTGGTTCAACAGGTAATAGGTTTTTAATATCAATGACTATTATTAAATGAATATCAATCCAATGATTTTTAATTCCATTTGTATCTAAACAAACATTTACCCTGAAAAATGACTCAATAAAAACTTTGGTACATATGGAATTTCTTTTTTTAACAAGATATATATGGAATTCAAAAATTAATCGGGATTAGATTAGAGTTTTCCAAAATATTTATTCTTAGTTAACTAAAAATAGAAATAAAATTAATACTTTTCAATTGATCATAAAAAAGCGTAAATGATATTTCATTCTCTTTAAGTACAGTGCACACTTAAAATTAAAAAAAAATACAATCTACTTATTTTAGAAAATGAGAATAATATGCACTCTTAAAATTATAAAGGGATAAATGTATAAATAGTGTCTGTATTTTTTCATTTTTACTATTTTGATATTCGAACAACTTTTTCTTATAATTATATGTCTGAACCTGTAAAAAAAAATTAAAATTGTATCTTTAGTAATTTTATATGTTAAAGTGTTTAAATGTCTTATTTTAAATAGCAAATTGACTTAAATTCCTTTTTTATATAGATTCATTATTTTATTTTTAATTCAAAAAAAATTATTTTTTTACTTATATATTAAATTTGAAAGAAAAATATATTGAATACTATTAAAATAAAATAAATAAATTAAACTATAATTATTAAAAAATAAAAATAAAATATTAAATTTATTTTTAAATTTACTTGAAAAAGTGAAAAAAATACAGTTTAACTAAAACAAAAATTCAAGTAAAGTTTATTTATTATAATTAAACAATAAAATAAAATAATTTTTAATGAATAAAAATATTTTTTTATTTTTAATAATTTTAAAGATTAATCAGAATAACAAAGAAAGTATAGTTTAATATAAAAAAAAAGGTATTTAAGTCAATTTACTATTTAAAATAAGATATATAAGTAATTTAAACCATAAAACCTGTTAGAGATACTATTTTAAAAATTTTTTACAGGTTCAAATATTTAATTGTAAAAAAATAAATACCAAAATAGTAAAAGTGAAAAGTTCGGACACCATTTATGTATTTATCCCAATTATAAAATATTTGATTAGTCGAGTGATAACTACTCTTTAAAGGCAACTTAAACTGCTGAGTTTGAATCCAGTCGTCCTTAATTTAAAAGGTGAGAACTGCCCTCTTATTTTATAGTCCATTAATACTTAGATCATAATCCTTCTGTTAAAAAAATTATAAAATATTTGAATATAATTGGCAAACCCAATTTTCAATCCCTTCAATTTTCACGTTTTATTATATTGAACCCTTAAATTTTAATTGTGTTATATTGAACTCTTATATTTTTATATTTGTACACATTAAGGACCTTTTAACAAATTTTCATCTATAAACTTGTGTTCATAAGTCAAATAGCTGCATTCAAAGTTTTTTTTTAATTTAGTTCAATTAAATGTTGATTCAAAAGACATTATATAATTTTTATTAAAACATAGTTAAATCAATTAAAAATTAATATGTTATTCTTTTAGTGCATTTAAAGTAAAAAATATATATTTTTGTTTCCAATTAATACAGACTTTAATTTGTTTTTATGTTAAAGAATATGTTATATAATAATTGAAAATAATGAAAAGTATACGTTTGTTTAAAAAATTATTTAAAACATCAAAATTAAAAATTTTAAAAATAATATTAAATTTTTTTTTATTTTTGATATCTAATATGCTTAAAAAATTAGTTAATGGGGAGCCAAATTTGATTTTTCAATTATTTTATACTTATTAGTATTTTTTATTGTAATTTATAATTATTAGTGTTGAAATATTTAATTCAATGCAGTAGGAAAAACTTAAAGATCAAAAAGTACATATTCAATATTTAATGATCGAGAGGAAGGTATCAAATTTAAGACTTTCAGTTCATAGAGTAAAATTCTACCATCATATTGGAGACTTTATATTTAATTAGAATTTAATTATACTTTATTAACTTTATTAAATGTGTCAAATATAGTAAAATATAAAAATATTTTAAATATTCATATTTAAAAGTTAATATTTTTTGTTAAAATTTTTAGTATGTTTAAATTATATTTTATCAACTAATAATTATGAATAATGAAATAATAAAATTATGAATAATAAATAATCTACCTATTAATAATGAAATAATAAAATTTACTAATTTGAACTAAGAGATATTTTTACCTTTAAACTAATATGTTTAAATAAGATTAAAAATATTAGTTTTAAATTCATTTAATTTATTAAATGACTATTTAATGAAAAACATACAACATATTTATAAGTTGTTATTTAATTGTATTAAAATGATAAAAAAAAATTTGATAATTTGATCTTTTATAAATAAGTTTAGAGACTAAATATTTAAAGCAAATCCTTAATGTGTTCAAAAATAAAAATATGAAGACTTAATACAATACAATTGAAATTTAAGGGTTCAATGCAATAAAAATTAAAAATTTAAGGGTTCAAAAATGAATTTTATCTAAATAATTATGTCAAAAAGTTAGGCAAGTTGAACCTTAAGCCCCAACTCGGCAATTGCCCAAGTCGGTAATTAAGCATTACCTTATTCTGAAGAGATTTTTTTTAGAAAGGGATAAAGATTATTTTGATGTCTGTACTTTTATAAATTTAATAATTTGGTGTTTATACTTTTAAAATTTACAATTAAATTGTGCAACTAAAAAAATTATGATAAAATGGTGTGTGTAACTAGTAGCTACTAACATGTAATATGAATTCGACACTTGTCTGTAAGAGTTGGAAACCTTTATGATGTGGATGTACAGTAAGCCTATAAAATTACAAAAAATGCCATGTTATAATTAAAAAGAGAAAGAGGAGGGAAGACCTAATGCTTCCTCACCTCTGTTTACGAAAAGCAAAATCTATTCTCGACTCCTTTACAAGAAAAATCAACTGGCACTTTGAATGATCATCAGAGAGGCTCTTTTTCAATATCAAATGATATAAATATGGCAAGGTTGTAGACGGCGGGGTTTAGCGCGCGCCCAAGTTTATTGCAACCGAGACACTGTTTGAGCTCAGGGCTCTAGGGAACACACTAACCATTGTCACAAAGACATGGCGTGGAGATGAGGAGCCGCCACCCAGGGTAATAACTGGGACAAATTGAAAGTGGTGGTAACTCGATTCTCTAATACAAGCTAGCACCACAACCAGGAGTTCTGGATACGAAATACCAACTTCTTTTAGTCTTGTGTTCATTTAGATTTATTTTATTAATTATTATCTTATTCTCTAATTACATGCAATTTCATCAACCCTAATTCGAACATCCATCTAACCCTAAGGCAACCAATCAATGAAAAAGCATATAAAAAATGCATTCAAAGTACAATGTCCCTAAATCTAAACTATATTTTAATTTTAATTTAAGTTAATTAAATCTACATATTTTATTTACAAATGAAAGAAAAAATGGGCCTACATTTCATAATTAGTGAGTCTAAATCTATTGCTTTTAATTCTAATAGTCGGCCTAAGTCTACAAATTATGAAAGAAGCTTTATTAATGGGCTAAGTCTAAATTAATTTTATAAAAAATGGGCCTAAAATCTAAATTAACCTAATAGGCCCAAATTAATTAACTAAACCTAAATTCAATTTGAAAGAGATTAAATCCACATGTGGGCCTAGTGCCCAAAGTAAATAAAATAAAAAGCAAGCCCAAAGAAAATAAAATAAAAAACCAAGCCCGCAAACACTAGATAAAGAACATACATCACGTGATTTTTTCTCTAACCCTAATTTTAATTACATGCAACCTAAAATTAATCTATAGCCGTCATTAATTTTAATTGAATTACCAAATGGAACCTAATTTACTATTCCAATTAAAACATATGCTCGTAGAACTTTACTATTCCCACTACTTGGGTTATTATAATAATCTACTAAAAAGAAAGAAAATTCTACAGCCCAAAATAAAATAACATACAAAATAATCTACAGCACAAATAAAATAACATTGGTTTGAATACAAAGTTAATCCATGGCATTCCATGGATATTCATAGATCTCGTTCACCATCACGATTTAGGTTGCCCATCCAGAATCATCAAGCACAAAAAAATTAGTAACCAATAAAAATAAAATCAAACCAGAATCATAAATCAAAAAAGCAAGTAAATAAAATAAGAGAAATGAGAGTTCAAGAAAAAACTGGTATAATGGGATGCAGTATGATTAGCTCCTCAGAGGCGTATTGATTCACCGTCTAAATGAGTCTCTAGTTCTGATTTACGTATTCTGGCTTTGATTATTTTAACGTAAAATCCTTTTTCTCTCAAAAGAAAAGACGTCTTTTTGAAAGAAATTCAAAACCAAAAGAAAGTTTTTTTTTCTCTCCCTTTTTCTCTCCTCTCTTCTTGTGTCTCCTCTACGCCCTTTTATTCTCCGCCAATCACCAATCCGTTTCACGGGATAAGTGATTAGCTAGAGATAAAAGGTTACACGAATAGGATAAACTATGCAAGGAAATGATATACATTAATTAACCTATTTATTTATTTTTTTATTTATTATTATTTTTTAATAAAAAATTATCAATTAACTAAATTTTAGCCAATCAAATTTAAGAAAAATCAATAAAAAACAAAGTAAAAAAAAATTTGACGAAAATTAATCGGTACTCTAGAATTCCGGTCGAAATTCTGTAATTCCGATCGGAATTACATATTTCTGATCGGAATTACGTATTTTCGATTGGAATTACTAGAATTATGTAATTTTGATCGGAAATACGCAATTCCGACCGAAATTTTGTAGATTTTCAATTGAACATATAGAATTCCGGTCGGAATTCTTAATTTCGGGTCGAAAATATAGATTTTCGGTCGGAATTCTATATATCCGATAGAAAATATAGAATTCCGATCGGAATTCTAGATTTATGATCGGAAATATACTATTTCGATATTTAATTACAAAAAGACCCTTGAAGGAAAAGAAAACTTTCGATTTAGTCCATAAAAATGCAATCAAGCCTTGGAATCCAAAAATTCAAATATTAGAGGCCCATTTGTTACAAGTTTTCATCATCGGAGTCCTCTTTCGCATCCATGTTCTAATTATCCCAAAATTAGGTGCTTACACCTGCATCTTTTACATATTACATTCACTCAGTTATATGCTACGTGGTAGTTGCAACTCTGATTCATTGAGTTATATGCTACATTGTAGCTATAAAATGAATTTGAATTTCATTTCATTATGTGTTACACAGTAGCTGTAACAACATTTTGAATTCACTTCAGCTAGACACTACACAGTAGTTATAGCACAAGTTGCTAGATGCTCCATAAGACCTATAACACCTTTCACACACTCTTTTGCTAGATGTTCCATAGGAACTACAACATATTTTCAAATCATAAGTTCACTGGACATTCCACAGTAACTATAGTGCAATTAACTAGATGTCCCAAAGGGAATATCGTTAATTTCTTCAATTCATTTCACTAGACGTTCCACAGGAACTATAGTGCAATCGGCTAGACATCCCACATGGAATATAGCTAATTTCCAATCAACACTATACGACCGAGCATAGTGTACTTTTCAAATCAACACTATACGACCGAGTATAGTGTATCTTAACATTATACAACCGAGTGTAGTGTTCTTTTCAAATCAATACTATATGACCGAGTATAGTGTATCTCAACACTATATGACCGAGTAGAGTGTACTTTTCAAATCAACACTATACGACCGAGTATAGTGTATCTCAACACTATACGACTGAGTGTAGTGTACTTTTCAAATCAACACTATACGACCGAGTATAGTGTATCTCAATTCTACATGATCGAGTGTAGTGTACTTTTCGAATCAACACTATACGACCGAGTATAGTGTATCTTAACACTATACGACCAAGTATAGTGTACTTTTCAAATCAATACTATACAACCGAGTATAGTGTATCTCAACACTATACGACTGAGTATAGTGTACTTTTCAAATCAACACTATACGATCGAGTATAGTGTATCTCAACACTATACGACCGATTGTAGTGTACTTTTTAAATCAACACTATACAACTGTAGTGTACTTTTCAAATCAACACTATACGACCGAGTATAGTGTATCTTAACACTATGTGACCGAGTATAGTGTACTTTTCAAATCAACACTATACGACCGAGTATAGTGTATCTCAACACGATACGACCGAGTATAGTGTACTTTTCAAATCAACATTATACGA
>CATIWM010132578.1:0-10156 GCA_949671775.1 Mallotus repandus | reverse complement strand
TGGCCCATTCGGCCAAATGCTTTTAATTGAGGGAATTGGCCAAATTGGCCACTTTTGGCCACTTTTTTTCTTTCATTCCTGATCAGAAATCCACACTTCCGATCGAAAAAAAAATTTCATAATTTTTTTATTGTATTATTTTTATTTATTTTTGAAAGGTTGTTATTTGATTTTTATTTGATAGATATTTATTGATAAATATTCATTTATCATATAAAAATTAAAAATAAATTATTTTTATTTTATTTTTATCCTGTACTTAATTTAGGGTTACAAGGGTTATGTCTATATATACGTAATTAACTCACTTCACAGAGGAGGCTAAGGGTTTTGATTTTTTTCTCTGCTTTATAATTTTTAGCCAGGAGCCAAAAACACAGTCCTTCCTCCTTTGAGTTTTTTCATGTACCTTTTTTTAAAGTTTTAGCCAGGAATCAGATCCAAATAAATAAAAAATCACAGACCAACATAACAAAAGTCACAGGCTTTCATCAATGGTGATCACCTTCTGAGGGAATCAATACTACATCGATCAAATTATTTCTTCTTCTACTCCTTTCTCTATTTATTTTTTTTATTCTTTTTATTCTTTTTGATTTGATTTGATTTAATTTTTATTTTTATTTTGTTTAATTACTAATTCTTATTTATTTTTATGTTTATGATTATAGATGGGGTGATTTGAATTCACTGTGGAGAACAAAACCCATGAAGATCCATGGAATGCCATGGATTAAATTTTGTATTTGAACGTAGTTTTAGGATTATTTATTTATTTATTTTGTAATTTTATTTTGTATTTTATTTTTGGGATTGTAATTAATTTTAATTTTTGTTCTCAGTAGATCATCGTAATAGCCCCAATAGTGGGAATAATGCAATCATGTATGTGACATGTGTTTTTATTTTAATTAATTGGTTAGTAAATTAGGGTTTCATTTGGTAAATTCAATTAAAATTAATGGTGACTTTAGATTAATTTAGGTTGCATGTAATTAAAATTAGGATTAGAAAAATCACAGGATGTTTGTTTTTTATTTGTTATTTGTTATTTTTATTATTTAGGCTTGTTTGTTATTTTTGATTCGTTTTGGGCCCTTAACGCATGTGTAGGTCTAACTCACTAATAAAATAGGCTTTAAAATTAAGTTTAGGTTTAATTAACTTTAAAATCAATTTAGGCCCATTTAGGTTAATTTAGACTTTAGGCTCACTTTATGTAATTTAAAATAAATTTAAACTTAGCTCAGCCCATTAAATCATTTCTTTTAAAATAAATAGATTTAAGATCATTTCATTTAAATTAAAATAAATAGAATTAGGCCCATTAAATGAAATCTATTTTTTTCTTAAATTTGGTAGACTTAGGCCCACTTTTAGAATTAAAAAATAATAGATTTGAGTTCACTAATACAATTAAAATATAGACCCACCTTTAGTTCCATTTCACTTATAAATAAAATATGTAGATTTAGCTAACTTAAAATTAAAATCAAATGTAGTTTGGATTTAGAGACGTTACGCCTCGAATGCATTTTTTATGTGCTTTTTCATGGATTGGTTACCTTAGGGTTAGATGGACATTCAATTAGGGTTTAATGAAATTGCATGTAATTAGGGAATAAGATAGTAATTCATAAAATAATTCTAAATGAACACGACACTAAAAGAAGTTGGTATTCTGTATCCAGAACTCCTGGTTGTGGTGCTAGCTTGTAGTAGAGAATTGAGTTACCACCACCTTCGATTTGTCTCAGTTATTACCCTGGGTGGCGACTCCTCATCTCCACGCTATGTCTTTGTGATATAGTAGTGTGTTCCCTAAAGCCTTGAGCTCAAACAGTGTTGCAGTTGCAATAAACTTGGGTGCGCGCTAAACCCCGCCGTCTACAAACACAAAAATAACTTCAAATAACTCAAAATATTCGTTGAACAACTAAATCTAAAAATAGACCGAAATTACCTAAAAATATTCACCAAATATTCTACGAGTGTAAATCGGATGCATGGATAGTGGCTACAGACTCCTGGTAACGTAAGGAATGCAAAAGAACCAACCTTGTCGCCTGAAATTTACAGAAATAGTGTAGATATGAGAAATAATAATGATTGTACTTTCTAAATTTTTGAGCATTTTTATATGGTTTCTCACAAAATAAAAGCTAGGAAAAACTAAAAGAGGATGAGAAGAAGCTATGATTCAAATTTGGTATTAATCGGAGGTCATTTGGGTGGCTAATAGAGGAGAAAGAAAAGAAAAAATATAGGAACTAAACTGGATATTTTGCATAAAAACTTCATTCCTTCTGGCTGCAGCCTGCGCACACGTCAATTTATATAAAAATTTTACTGTTCACTTTATATATATATATACAATAATTATAATAATATTATCAACAATAATAATGATAGTAATAGTAGCAATAAAATAATAATAATGTCAATATCAATAATAATTATAATAGTAAAGACAATAATAGTAACAATAACATATTAATAATGTCAATATCAATAATAATTATTATTATATAATAATATTAATATTAATAACCACACAAATTCGGGTTATTACAGAATCATATCGAGCTCAAAGAGAAAAAGTTTTAGATAACTCTTCAAAGTTTCCAGATCATTAAATAACACTTAATTTGAAGTTTTCTAGCTCAAGATATGATCGAATTACAAAGAATAAAAAATCAGGTACTTAGAACCCGAATTCTGCATCTTACAAATACTAACTTAAATCAACCAAAACTCTTAAAATAGTCCCCAAATGAATTACTAGAGCCTTAGAGATGACAATTATAGCCTTAAAAAGTGATTTTGATCATCAAATTTCACTTGATTTAATTGAGTTCCTTCCTCAATAACTATATCTATAAATACTAACTTATACTTAAATTCAATCAACATATTGTATGTAAATACAATGCATAATGAATGCAAATGGACTTAGAATTGGGGTACGGGTGTGATAGCTAGTGAGCGATGCAAACCCTTAGCTCCATTTTTACTCTCTTCAGGCTCCTGCTTGTGACCATAGCTCCCAGTCACGAGGGGAGCTCGTGAGGATCACCTTTGGCTTGAAAAACTTGAGTCTTGAGCCTCTAAATGCATCCTTTTGATCCTAACTTGTAAACACACTTAAATATAAATATTAGCAACAAAAATTGATTGTTAAAGTCAAAACCAAGGTTGTTTTGAGATCGATCATGACCTTAATCATGCAAAGGGTTAACAATCTCCCCCTTTTTTGACTTTAACAATCAATTTTGAATGAGAAATAAAAAATTACTAAATGTATACGTGTGCATATATCCTTAATACTCCCCCTCAATTATATACCAAGGATTTTTAGAATTTTTCCTTTTAATTTATGCTAAGGTGAGTAAAAACAAGTTAAATACAATATTTCTCTCCCCTTTGACAAAGTTAAAAAGGGAGGAAATAAAATATGAAAAAAAAGTCAAATGAATTTTAAGAAAATTCTTTCCCCCTTTATAAAGCATAAAATAAGGCATTCAAAGAATAAACAAGCCAATTTTCTCCCCCTTTATAGGATACTAATTGAATAATAGGCATACCATTTGAAAGATGATATCAATTAAAATATAAAAAAATTGATACCAAGGGGTTTTAATACCAATTGAACATTTATGAGAGAATAGCATATCAAAATTAAGTAAAGTTTGAAAAGCATTTTGATCATGCAAAGGTGAAATTCTTTTTGGAGAACTTGAAGTTTGCATATTTATTGACAAACCATAGAGATTGGTTTATCAAAAGTTACAAATTCTAATTTGTTATTAAAAGAAATGAAAAATGAAGCATATGCCAATTATATATTAATGAATTGGCAATAGTAATTATGATTTTCAATATGTAATTCAAAAGAGAGTGTATAAAATACCAATTATGGAATAAAATGCCAAGTAAAACAAATGATTCTAAATAAAAATAAGATTTGAATAACAATGAGAATCATTTCAATCATGCAAAGAGTCAAATTCTCTTTGAACATTTGGATGTGTTCAAGTTTATTAATAAGTTTAATAAGTTAAATTTTATCAATTTATCAATAATTAAAACATGGACAACTTCAACCATTCCTACACAACATGTGATCAACACCTTTTTGTACCCAAGCCTTAATTGGTCTTGGTTTGTTTATCTCACAATAGTTTTTGGGTGGGAGATCAAAATGAAGTTTTCTATAGTAACACACATTGTTAGTGTGTCCAAATTTCATGCAATAAAAGCATTTGATTTTTGAAAATCTATTTTGCCTACCAACCTTTGAAAATGAATCATGGCTAAGATGATTGGTGGCTTTTCTAGACACAAAATTTCTAATATAAGTATGCATCTCACAAGCATAATAACGTATAAATTTTTGAGGTATAACATGCATGTGTGTGTGCCTTTTATTGTGATATATGAATGTATGACGGGGTTGGGGTTTCTTAGCCTTAAATTTGAAACCTTGTGCCTTGGGAATATTAGCCTCTAAAGGCTTTCCTATGACATTTGTACTCTTAAGACTTTTAGTCTTATAATCTTGAGCTTTAGAGTTCTCATAAGAAATTAAGGATAAAGTAAGAGTAGCTTTGACAAACTTAAGGGGATATGATGATGTAGAGGCTCCATTAAAAAAATCAAGTTCATGTTTCAAACCATGAGACCTTTGACTATCTAAGAGATGATCAAGAGTCTCTTTCCCTTTTTAAAATTTAGAAATGGTACCTTTGAGTTCTAAAATCTTTTTTGAAAGCAACTCATTTTCTTTCTTAACATTATCAAGATTTTCTGTTAAAGAGATAGATGTTCTCAAATGAAGACTTAATTTTTCATTTGAAGAACTAACATTTGAAAATTCCAATTTCAAATCTTCAAAATTCTTAAACAACTTTTAAAACTCTTGTTTATAAAACTTTTTCTTTAAAAGTAATTTTTGACATTTCAAAATTAATTTTCTTATTAAGGAGCTCTCATTATCAAGTTCCTCATTATCATCAAGCTCATCATCACATAAATCATCATAAGAAGAGTTAGATAAGAGAGGTACCTTAAATGCATCCTCCAAGGCCATAAAGCAAAGGTTTGATGGCTCTTATTGCTCCTCCTCTATCTTAGATTTGGATGAGCCATCCTAAGTGGCTTTGAAGGCTTTTCTCCTCTTTTTTGCTTCCTTGTGCTTGTGCTTGAGCTTGGTACATTCATCTTGAATGTGACTAGGTCTTTTACACTCGAAGCATATGACTTTTATGGCCTTCTTGAATCCATATTTCCTGGATTCCTTATGCTTGCTCAAATTCTTCTTTCTCAAGCACTTCATGAAGTACTTAGTGAATGATGCAATCTCCTCATCATCTTCACTTAAGTCTTCAATGTCATCTTCATCACTTAAGTCTTGTGATGCTTTAAATGCAATGCTCTTCTTCTTTTCTTCTTTGCCCTGTTATTCCTCTTTCCTTTGCCTAAAGGTAAGCTCATGAGTGAGAAGCTTACCAATGAGAACATCGGTTGAAAGCTTGAAAAGATCATGAGCTTCCTCAATGGAGGTTACCCTTGATTCCTAATCCTTATTGGGCAACACTCTCAAGATTTTAGAGTTGACTTCTTCTTTAGAGTAATGCTTGCCCAATTTTCTCAAGGTTGTCAAGTGGACATTCAACCTATTGGTCATCTCAGTTATGGATCATGAGGCTTCACCTCGAAGAGTTCATACTCATAGATATAGAGTTAAACCTTCTTTGATCTAACTTAGATGTTGCCTTCATAGTGGTTCTTTAAAGTTTCCCACATTTCCTTAGCTGAAATGCATTGTTGAAGTTTACCTCCTTCTTCTCTTGATATTAAGGTAATAAGAACCGACATAGTCCCTTTATTTTTATGGTTCTCCTCTTTTTCTTCTTGAGACCACTCATTTCTCTCCTTTGGAACTTGACTACCATCCACCATCTTCATTGGAGGGTTCCACCCATCTATGATTACACCCCATAATCTAATGGAATCACTATCAAGATAGAGCTTCATTTTATGCTTCTAGTGTGGGTAATCACTTCCATCAAAAAATGGTCTAAAGTTTTGGAAAGAAAAAGATTCACTCCCCATGATCTTAAATTATAATAATTAAGTGCCTAGAATCTAAGCACTAATACCAAATGAAAATGCCCTACAGAGGTGGTGAATAAAGCTTAAGAAATTAAAACAAGAATGAATTGAGTTTAAAGAAAATTAAAGAAGATTAAGAACAGTAGAGATTAAGACACTTGATTTAAGGAGTTCATATTCTTAACTAATCCTACATCTCCACCTAACTTTTCCTTAAGTTAGAATTTTCAATCACCCACCTTAATCTTATTTTCTAGATTAATTACACAGGATTTTTTCAAGGCTCAACGCAAACCTTTACAAGAGTTTTTTCAAGGCTTAACTCAAACTTTCACATAAATGAGTTTTTTTAGCTCAACTAAAACCACAATCAATTTCCAAGTGTTTTCAATTGGCTAACACTCAAACCATACAATAAGAGTAAATCCTCACTTCCCTTTTTCTAACCCAAGAAAGAGATGAAAAAGAGACCTAACTCTAACATACAACCACACTTAATAAATTAAAGTATAGAAGAGAATTAATAAGCTTTATAAATACTAAGAATAAATTGAATGCTCAATCAAAGTGTGTTTTTTTAAATAAAGTTTTTCAGAGGTGTATTAATAGAGGGAATTAAAATCTAACTGTTTGAGGCCATTAATTGCATCCCCAAACTCCATCATTCTTCATTTAATGAAAATCAGCTTTTTGTAGTTGAAATGCCACTCATGGTAGTGAAGGGATGCTTACGGTCGTGAGCTATAAATGATATGACTGTTAGGGCTTCAACTAGTTGTTAGAGAGCTACCAAGATTGCTCCTTATGATCGTGACCAGCTCCTCATGGGTCGCTTATGACCATGAGCAGCGCTAATGAGCGACACCTACTCCTCAGAGCTACTCATTACCATGAGCAGCTCTAGTGAGTGACGTAGACCATTGGCTCCATTCTTGCTCTCTTCAGGCTCCTGCTCGTGACCATAACTCTCGGTTATGAGGGGAGCTCATGAAGATCACCTTTAGCTTGAAAAACTTGACTCTTGAGCCTCTAAATGCATCCTTTTGATCCTAACTTATAAACATACTTAAATATAAATATCAACAACAAAAATTGATTATTAAAGTCAAAACCAAGGTTATTTTGAGATTGATTATGACCTTAATCATGCAAAGGGTCAATACTTTTTTATGAAACAAATTTGTCATATCTATCAAAGAAAAAAGAGAAGAAAGAAAGAAAGAAAGAAAGAAACGAGAAAAAGGAAAAAAATTCTTATCACTACCCACAAATTTTTATTATGCTTGAAAAGTCAATACCCTTTGAAAGATCATCTCCCAACCACTTTCATGAATTACTTCTCAATCACAAGTGACACCAATTTTCAAAAATTCATATAGAGTGTGAGTTGAAAAATAGTTAGTCAGAAAACCTATAAAAGGCTAATCAATAATAAGTATAATATAGTGTGCAAGATTGTAACAAAAGAGTAATCATATAAAATGGCATGATTGATATGACATTAACACATGAAGTTTCCAACATGAATTTTACAAGTATCAAATAATCACAAGTTTTACAACAATCGATAGTGTGGATGGCATGAACGTTAGGTGCATCAGTAGCAAGAGCATTAGGTAGTAATAATGTGAACCTTAGACAAATCAATAGTAAAAATAATGATCAATCATCAAAATGATTTTGTAACCACCCAGCTAGGTTAAAAACTCTTAAAAAGGGGCGAGCTAGGTAAAAGAGGAAAATAAAGAAAAAATAAAAGACCTAACTAGGTTTTAAAACTCTAAGAAGGAGGTGGCCTAGGCAAAAGAGGGAATATAAAATAAATTTAGTTGTAGTTTCAATTTAAAGGGTAATTTTTTTAAGATTATAGGATCTCTTTTTTGCAATGCATTGATTATATGAACCTCAAGAGTGACAGAGTCTTTCAACAATTCTTAGACTGGGGGAAATAGAGTATCTCTTCCACATTAAGTATCAAGCACAACCATCTTACGATAGTAAAGCATTCTTAGAAGGGGACTAAGCTAGGGGAATTTATTATTTTCATCATCCCAGTTGGTCTCAATTTCTGGTCCATCTGATAATACTAGTCTCAATGACAGTCTCTGACAGAATTAACTTTTGAATTCAAATTCTTTAATAGAAGAAAGGCCAATTATCAAAAATTAACTCTAACCAGAAAAGGCACTTGGCTAATTAATGCATACAAAGTCATTCATAATTTTTTATTTTCCAACTATTAATTTATGCATACATACAATTATTTTAGAAAAGTCATTTTCAAACTTCCTATTTAGGAGCATTAAAATAATGCATGTCTTCCATAAACTTTGCAAACACAACACGAGCTTGTGTTGTCAAATTACTTTCACAAGCTTTTGAAGATCACGATCATGTATACATTAGTTTTGAACTTTTATGAATGTGTCCTTTTAAAAATGAGCTAGCTTTAGTGCAAAAGATACAGACCAACTATAGATACCTTGCCTAACGCCTTAGAGGCTATATGGCAAACTTCAATTGCATTTATCTAATGCCCTATAGGCTATATGTCACTCTTTGGTTGACCCTCACCTAACACTTTAAAGGCTACACAACACATTTTAATTGATCTTGTATGACGCCCTATATGTTATATGACACATTTTGATTGACCTCACCCAACGCCCCAGAGGCTATATAACGCATTTTTAGTTGACCTTGTTTGATGCTGAAAGTGGCTTTAAGACCTTTATCTTGCATGATATCATAAGGCTAACTACATGAATATGCATTTTCCTTTAAATGAAATTCCTTACTTTTAGAGCTTTTAAGTTGTACCTCGAGGATGACAGACAGAACATGCTCAAACCTCCTTAATTGGTACATCAGGGTTGATGGTACAAGACCATTTATCTCTTAATTTTGGACATCAAGGCTGATAAAAGTAAATCAGAAGGCCTTCTTGGATAACTAATTACTAGAACAATGGATAGAACAGTCTCAAATCTCCTAATTGATACATCAGGATGGAAGAAGATAGAACTTGCTGATCGAAGAATCAAATTTCACCATTAAGATTGCACTTTGAAGACGACGATGCAAAAGACATAGCTTGCTTATCAAAGAATCAAAATTTTGCCTTTTAAACTGTACTCCAAAGATGACCGTGCAAAAAACATAACTTATTATCCAAAGAATCAAATTTTCACCTTTTAGATTGTACTCCAAAGATAATAGTGCAGAAGACATAACTTCCTGATCGAAGTATCAGAATTCCACATCTGGGGTGTATCCTAAGATTGATGGTGCAGAGATAGAACATATAATTGTTTTCTGGGACATTTGGCTCTAAAAATTTATAT
Organism: Mallotus repandus; assembly: GCA_949671775.1. Classification (NCBI taxonomy): domain Eukaryota; kingdom Viridiplantae; phylum Streptophyta; class Magnoliopsida; order Malpighiales; family Euphorbiaceae; genus Mallotus; species Mallotus repandus. The sequence goes on along the minus strand of CATIWM010132578.1, from coordinate 698 downwards.
CCTTTTAATTGTTTGCATTTATACTCTTTCATAAATCTTATTTCATCGCTTGCATTTTGATTTTTTAAAAAGTAAAGGGGCAAATTGTTGATACTTGGATTTGGTTGGCCCAAGAGTGAAACTCGATGATAAAAATCTAAGTAAAATGAGCCTGATAGTGTAAAGCTCAACCTCCTCCTTCCTTAATGGGCTAGGGGCCCTAGAAGAGTCTTCTGATGAGTCAAAGATTTAAAAAAGAAAAACAATCACATAAAAGGGGAGGACTAGTAATAACTAAAAAAAAAGAGAGAGAAAAAGAACCAAAAAAAAAAGAGAAAGCTACTAAGACAGAAAAAAAAAGAGGTTGTGAACACAAAAAAGGAGAGAAAAGCAAACAATAGAAATAGAGAGATTTTTCTTGTGAAAGAAATCAGCGAGAAAAAAGAATAGAAAGAAGAAGGAAAAGTATAAATTAAAGAGAAGGGACACATGAGGGAGGTTCTAGGCTTTACACTTTCTGAAATTCACTTACACCGTTTTGAAGCTTCTAAGGGCTAAGACATGGAGCCAAAATTATGTCAAACACAATAAAGCTTTCAAACTTCTTTTCATTTTCCTTTTCAAATTTTTATAATTTGATATTAGATATTATCTTTGTTTCATTCATGTGATATGGTTCGGTGAATTTGGTTTAAACACATAAACCTTATTAGTAAATA